>PVJS01010841.1:0-47090 GCA_004027185.1 Glis glis
GAGGTAGAACGCCCCTGGGTTCAATCCCCAGTACCGCAAAAAAAAAAAAAAAAGAAAAATAGAATTAGGAAAAGTGTAGTGTAGAAGAGTAAGTAGTATAGAAAGATAATATTAGGAGAAGTGTAGTATAGAAAAATAACATTAGGAGAAGTGTAGTGTAGAGAAAAATGGGCCTAGAAAATAGCCGCTTGCTTGTGCCAAGTGTTGCAGGAGAGATAGGGCGGAGCCTTTCACGCTGCCTGAGCCAGTATTTTCTGGTGGTGAGCCCCTAGAAATCCTAGAAGAAGAGGTTGCCAGATATAATCAGGATGGCTTTCCTCCTTTAATAGCCTTGGCACAGACAGGAGTGGAGAATTTTTTGAATGTGGATATGCAAGGCCGCTCTGCTGCGGATAGATTTTGGCATCCGCACACTCGGGATACATATGCTCAAGTGAGATGGAAAGATCCATGTACGGGACAATGGCATGGCCCTGACCTGGTATTAATATGGGGAAGAGGGCACGTTTGTGTTTTTTCACAGGATGAAGAGGGCGCGAGGTGGCTTCCTGAGAGGTTGGTGCGGTTTGCTGGACGAGTGTCGCGAAGGGAGCTGAGGAATGAGGAGGTTGTGATGGATGTGGCTGACGATGGTGGCAGATGACCTCGGCTGAAGTGTATTGGACCTATGTTCCTGACCCACCGTTGCTCCATCCAGCAGTGTGGGGAAGCCCTGAACACTCGGCGGTTGGGACAGCCCACGGCGGAGGGGGCTCGTGGGGTCATTGCCGCTAACTTTAATTATAGTGGGACCGGAGTCAGCTTGCCTGTTTGTTTTGTCAGAAATCAGAATAAGCCCAGCTGCTCGAGACTTAGCCAGCCCACCAGGATGGCGAAAAAAAGGAAGTACTTGTGAGCATGGCTTTTATGGTGCTCGACTTAGTTTGCCTGTGGGACAGGAAGCGCCTGGATTTCTCATCCCGCAGAGCTTTCCACCTTGTGAACGGAGCACAAACAAGACCATTCAGTGGAAGCGGTGTGCCAGTTCGACGCCTGTCAGGCGCAGTGTGACGAGAAGTGACAAGTGTATTTTGAACTGGTCTGATTTGAAGGACACTAGTGCCACAGTGTTCGGCCAACAGCCCAACCCTTCCTGTGGTGCGTAAAACAGCCTTGTCAGTTGGACTTTGGCAAATTGTGACTGGATTTTGGCAAACTTATTTGTGGAAGCTGGGTGCAGCTTTGGGGGAAGTTGCAAAGCAGGAGGCAAGTCAAAGGGAAATGTTTTTGCCTGGGTTAAAACTTACCTCATGTATTGTTAGTAGAGTTGGTATAGTGATAAACGGTGATAGAGTTGCATCAGGAGATTTTAAATCTAAAAAATACTGGACCGCTTAAGTTTGAATCAGCGAAAAACAGTGATAGACATTTGAATGGGTTGTGGGCTGCCTAACCCTCCTGGTCATCATTTGCCTCTCTACAGGGAGATGTCCTGGCTCTTGGAGTTGCTCATTCTTCTGGGTTTATGTTTGCTTCTTACTTTGCTAAGATACTTTATCAGCACTGTAGAGAGTTAAGGCTGAAATACATAGAGATAAAGTTCCATACAAACCCCTGAGCAGTGGCTGGTAGTCAATGATGGGTAAGATTCTCTTGAGGTAAGTCAGCCTAAGACAGGACATGGATGAATTACATCTGTGTTCCAATAACGGGTAAGGCTTGTCCTTTGGAGAGAACAACCTAAGACAGGCACAGTCAACTGCGCCTTTGTTAAGTGAGAAAAGGCTTTATATTAAAAAAATAAAAAAGGGGGAATTGTCGGAAGCCATTCCCTTCTCTGAGTTGCATTAATAGCCTGGCAAGGTGAGGATTTTGCCAAGTGTTGCCGATTTTGTTGATTGTGGCTGTAACAACAGAGGGAGGCTTGCGGAGGAACGAGTTGATGGCTCCTTGATCCGGGAAGGAGGAGGGGTCCTGTGTGAGAGCATGTTTGTCTGCTTGTTGGTATTAATATTATATACATCTGGTGCTATGTTGTTAAGGTTGGCATTGTGTACATCTGATGCTCTGAAAGTGTATATAAGGTCCGAGCAAAATAAAGATGCTACGGTAGTTTTGACTGACTGACCGTCCTCCCGAGAACACGGCAGTATTGACTGACCGTCGCACGGCAGCATAGACTGACCGTCCTCCCGATAAGGCTCCAGTATTGACTGAGAGTCCTCCCGAAAAGGCTACGGTATTGACCGCAGTTCTCGCGAATCTATCTTTTGTCTTTCCTCTCTCGTCTCTTGTCTTTATGCTACTCCTTGTCTTTCTTCTTGTCTTTTCTCAATCCTCACTCCCTGCTTCAGGAACAGTTCAAACCCTTCGACTCTGCCAGCAGGATCTGGCATATGGCACCCAATGTGGGGCTCGAACCTATGACCCTGAGATTAAGCGTCTCATGCTCTACTGACTGAGCTATCCGGGATCCCTGTGGCCTGTTTTGGAGTTATGCTTGAGTAAATGGAAGTTTATTTCAAAGTAAATGTGTGTGTGTGTGTGTGTGTGTGTGTATGTTTCTTTTTCTTTGTCTTTTCTCTCACTGTATCCAGACTTTCTTTTCTGAACTCCCTTCCCCTTTACTTACACACACACACACACACACACACACACACACACACTATACTTCAGTGAGGCTCCCTTGCTTCATTCTCATCATATTTAGAAATGTCTTCCCCTAGAGGGCTTTATATATCAGTATCATCAAGGTTATGGATCTTCTCTATGGTAATAGTTTTATTATGGACCCCAATGCTTAAGTTGGGCCTGAGATAAACTTTTCTGTGCCTCGGGTGTTATCATGGACATTTTCCTCTATAGTGCTGAAGATTAACCTTTTGTTGAAATAGAACTGTAGGTAGCAGAGTGACACTGGGGAAGAGGCTGTGTCCATGATTCATAGATCATTGAGTTGAAACCACCTGCTGCTACTGATCTTCCTTTCCCATGTGCCCCACAACCTTCTATCCCTTGTTTTTCTGTTTTCAGTTTCTAGCCACTGAACTCTCAGTTTATATCTATCTCAGATAACTCCTGCTGTGACTCTGCTGGGAGATGAGGAAGAAAAAGGGTGGGGAGTCTAATGGCCAGCCTCAAAGGTGGCCACCTCTCCATCCCAGGCTTCCTAGTCCATCTTGGAGTGACTGGAGATTGTACTTAGAGAGCTGCCCTCTCTTGAATTTATCCTTGAATCAGCTCAGTCTGACCCCTTGTCCAAAGTACCAGTCTCTTTCCATGTTTGTATGCTGCAGCAGTTAATAAGGCTAAGCATTCTGGTGAGGGATCGTGTATTATTTAAGCAACTGGGTAACATGGGCAGGTGTTGCACAGGGAGGGAAAATGCTGGGAGGAGATATTCATACCCTTACCCTAAAGGCCCACTTTGGATAAACCATTGGGTGATGGGTCTCCAATGTTGAATGACTTTAGCTGGCAATTAAAATTGATTTAGCAGGAGCAATTAAGACAGCTAGGCCACTACCCTCACCTGAGCAATGTCCATGAAACCTTGGTGCCATTTCTCTACCATGGGGGAGACCAGCCAACATCTTCCACAAAGAGACAAACCAGGATTCTGCCCCAAATAACAATAATAACCCCACTGATTCCAAAGACATGATAGGACCCTGAGACAGGCCTCTGCCAAATACATATTCTAACCAGAAATTCACCTGAATGCCATTCCTGGAGAGTGGGACTCTAGTGGCCTTTTACTGTTATTACCCTATGAAGTGTCCTTACCTAGGCTAATATTCAGTCCCCAGAGTTTAGTTAATTAGTACCCTTTCTTTTGAATATTCTGAACTTGAGGAAATTTGGGTCAGGAGAGAGGAGGCAACTACCAGAATTTGCTCAAGAGGACAGAGTAAAAAAAAAGTGCAGCCACTGGAGGCAGTATACGTATCACAAATATGGTGGGTCAGCTTGGTTTCCAGGGTCCTGTGGATTAGGTAATTGGAATAATTTCATGGTCTTTGGGGCCTAGGGGTCTCATGGGCTCTTGGGTCTTGTGGATTGAGTAATTTGAATAATTTCATGGACTTTGGGGCCCCATCTGGTATCACTAGTTCAGGTGCTTAGAGACCCAGAGTGTGAAATCCCATAAGGGCAGTGGTGGGGACATGCACTTAATTAACTGCTTAAGAATGAGAACTGACTGGCCAGACTGACTTCAAACTTGGGTTAAGACAGCACTCCAAAACAAAAACACAAAACGTTCTATTCCAGGGGACTGCAGTAGAGAGTCTGGAATGGGCCTGGCTGCAGGGGTAGATATCGCAGGCCAGGCAAATAGAAGTCGTGGCCAGAACCCAGGCAGGTCTTCAGCTCCAGGGAGACTGGTTCATTCTGGGTATGTTTTGGATGATTTCATCCTCAAATGCCAACAGAACAGATGGCACCTGGGATGGAATGGTCCCTGGTTAGGGAGGTGAGATGAGCCAGACAACTTGGTGGGGATCTGAGAGCCTCTCCTCTCTGTGTCAGAAGATCACATATATTCTAGCTGGCTCCCCACAGCCCCAACCCACTCCCAGCTTGAGTGTGGGAGAGGTATATGCTAATAAACATTGACCAAGCCAAGCAAAATGGATCGCTAGGCTGATTTTAGTCTTCAGACACATTCAGTCTTGGACTTAGTCTATATTCAGGGATTTTATGGTTTTTCAATTTCCTTTAGTCAGTCTCCAGTATGTACTGGACTCAGGGTATCCATATACACCCCTTTGATCCTTTAATCAACCCCTTCAACCTGTATCTCTGTGCCACATAGTATAGATGGATGACTAGCTAATACTATTTGCATCACCTTGTGAAGTGCTGTGTCTGCTGTGCCTTTTTAATTTCCTCTCCCTTTTTGTGTATTTCATCTTATGAAAAATACCATCTCTTTACCTCATAACTGTCTTTATATATGTTTCCCTCTGCTCATCCTCAGAGTAAAATTCTATGAAAAGTTTTCTCAATATTCTATGTCCTCAGCTTCTGTTTTTAATTTATTTTAAAATATCTGATATTATAAAGCATAGACATTTATATTTAGCAGAGTATATAAAATATATATGTTTTATAGAATAAAATAAAATGAACAGCAATGTACACAGCACCAAGCCAAAGAAATAGAATATAACTAGTTGAAGTGCCCTCATATAGCCCTCCTAAACCCATCCTCCTCCCTCCCCTAAATATATTTAAAAATATTCTCCCATTGATCTTTATTATTATAGCACACATGAATATCTATATGTATTATATTGTTTAGTTAATCTAGTTTATGTTTCCTATAAATAAAACTATACTGCATATTTCTTCTATTGGTTTTATTATTCAATATTATGCTTTGTGATATTCATACATGTCAATGCCAATATTTTTAGTTCATTATATTTTACTAGTGTGATCCATTTCATTGTTTGGCATTAATACAAATTATGACTCCACTCTACATTTTATCGTTAGAAAGGTTATTTTTTATATTTTCCATTTGAATAATGACTGATAATAATGATGTGAATTATGATTTGAATATAATAAAATAATAGTATTTGAATAATAAACTTACATTTTTTGCTATTATATATACTTCACATTTATTTTTCTTATTGATACATAGAAAGATCATTTTACTTTTGCTCTTACATCTAAACTTTATATATCAGATTTATTCTCATTAATTTAATGGTTTTGTGTAGATTCTTTTGTGTTATTTATTTAGACAATCATTACTTCCATCAGTGATGATAGTTTTGTATTATTTCCAATACTTGTTACTTTACTTTTCTGTCTTATGTACCTGGCTGGAATGGTCTGTATAATGAAGAATAGAAGAATTCCACCTTATAAGAACATTAAATTTTTATATAATTAATGATTTTGTAGGGCATATTCTAAAACATTTCACCACTGACTCTGATTTTCTTTTATTAATTACCCCCTTTAAATTAAAGTAGGCTTCTATTCATACTTAAGAGTTTTGGTTAATGAATGCTTGTCAGATTGTATTGAGTGTTGGACCGATGCCCTCCTCTAGTAATTTCAAAGTCTCTGGTCTAATTTCCAGGTCTTTGATCCATCTCGAGTTTATTCTTGTGCAGGGTGAGAGATAGGGATTTAATTCCATTTTTTCTACAAATGGATATCCAGCTTTTCTTAATATTATTTGTTGAAAAGGCTGTCTTCTCCAAGGTATGTTTTTGGCATCTTTGTTGAAAATCAATTGGCTAAAAATGTGTGGATTTGTTTCTGTATCTTCTATTCTGTTCCACTGGTCTATGTGTCTGTTTTTTTGTGTGCCCATACCATGCTGATTTTATTACTATAGCTCTGTAATATAATTTTGAGCCAGATATCTTGATGCCTCCTGCATGATTCTTATTGTTGAGAATCACATTGGCTACTCTGAGTCTTTTGTTTTTACATATGAGATTTAGGACTGATTTTTCTAGATCTGTGAAGAATGATATTGGTATTTTGATAGGGATTGCATTGACTCTGTAGATCGCTTTTAGTAGAATGGCCATTTTGATGATATTTACTCTTCTTATCCAAGAACATGGGAAATTTTTTTTTCATCTTCTAAAATCTTCTTCAATTTCTTTCTTTAGTGTTTTATAATTTTCCATTGGCCTCTTTGGATAGATTTATTCTAAGGTATTTTATTGTTTTTGAGGTTATTGTGAATGGAATTGTTTTCTGGATATCTTTTTCAGTGGATTCATGGTTGGCATATAGAAAAACTACTGATTTTTAAGATTGATTTTGTATCTCAACACTTTGATGAATTTGTTAATCAGCTCTATAATTTCAGTTCTTCTTTTCCTATTTGTATTCCTAAAAAGTTTCTGCTCATCCAAGAAAACCATCAAGAGTCTGAAGAGTAAGCCTACAGAATGAGAGATCTTTGCCAATTATTCCTCTGATAGAGGACTAATATCTAGACCATACAAAGTACTTAAAAGACTTGAAACTAAAACACTAATAACCCAATCCAGAAATGGGCAATTGAACTAAATAGACACTTCACAAAAGAAGAAATACAAATGACCAATAATTACATGAAAAAAATATTCATCACCATTAGAAATCAGGTAGATGCAAATTAAGATACACTGAGATTCCCTCTAACCCCAATAAGAATGGAAATCATCAAGAAGTTAAGCAACAATAAGTGCCAGTGAGGATGTGGTGAAATAGGAACTCTTCTACACTGTTGGTTGGATTGCAAGTTAGTGCAGCTGTTAGGGAGATCAGTATGGAGATTCCTCAAAAAAACTGGAAATGGATCTACCATATTATCCAGCTATACCACTCCTGGGTATCTTTCCAAAGGGACTGAAGTCAGAATATTATAGTAATACATTAATATCCATGTTTACAGCAGCACAATACATAATAGCCAAATTATAGAACCAACTCAGCTACCTATTGACAGACAAACAGATTACAAAATTCTGGGATATAAACACAATGGAATTCTACTCATCAATAAAGAACAAAACTATGTCATTTGCAGGAAAATGGATGGACCTGGAGAACATCATGTTAAGTGAGATTAGCCAGTCACAGAAAGTGAACGGTCATATGTTCTCTGTCATATGTGGAGGCTAGGGAGTAATTGGGATACAAGAGGGACTTTAGATAATGGAGGAAAAACTCCAGTGGATCCAGGGAAATGGTTTTGGGGAGGAAGAGTGGGGAGAGGGAGAATTAATGAAGGAAACACTTCCACTGACATTATGTACATATGTGAGAATACCAATGCCTATCTCATTATCTTGAATGTGGAAGGGGGATAGAGGGGAGAGAGCTGGGGGAAAAACTCACCAACTGCTGTGTGCATGTATATCACTATCACTATGAATGACATTATGATGTGAGACTATAATGCACCAATAAAAGTATAAAAAAGAAATAAATGTACTAAAAATTGTATTGAATAATTTTCTCTACTGATATAACAATATAGCTTTTTCTTTTAGTTAGATGAATTAAATTATTATATCTTCTAATGATGTACCAACTTTGACTCCTGCATTAAATTCAATTTAATGGCATTAAATTCAGCTTAATGATTTAAAGTATATTAAAATCATTGAAAGGTTCATACTACAAATTGCTAATATCATATTTAGGGTTTTTTGCTTTTAATTTCATTTAATCATATTGTCTTTCTTTTGGTGCCTTTGATATTTTGTATAATTCAATAATTTTATAGACAAATTATACAAAATATCAAAGGCACCGCTAGTTTAATCTTACACAAAGTATTTCAGAAAGTGTCAAAAAGAATATCAATTTAGTTTATAAATAAGATATTAACAATCTGTAGTATGATATTTGTTCTATAGATAGTCTTTAAATTTCAAATTCAATTTCCTTAATGATTATAGGAAATTTGAAGTATGAAGTTTTTTCATACTACTTATATTTAGTCTTAAATGCCACTATGATTCTATAACTACTTTTCCCCAAATCTTTCTCCTTCCCTCCACCCTGCCTCTCTGTCTCTGTGTGTCTCTCTTCCATTTTTCTTGATCAATCTTTACAATTTATTGCCATCTTTATTATGTAGGAGTTTTCCTCACTCACTGCAAGATTCATTCCTGAACCCTCTTCATCATAATAAAAGACAGGCTAACAAGAAAAAAATACATATTTATTGAGTATAATTTTAAGTGACACGGGAGCCTTAAGAAGATCCAGTGAAACAGGTAAACATGGTTCATTTTTATGGACAGTTATGCAGATGTGTGATTGGAGGACAAAAAGGTAGAATATCCTGGTAACAAATTGGGGGGGGGGCTTAGCAAAGTCTGTTCATTCAGATTCTTTCCTGTGTCCCTATGAGATGTCCTTTTCCTATGGGTATAAGGAAGACCCCTCTGGAATGAATGTTTTCTGACCTACTCTGGAAAAAAGTAAGAGAATTCTTTTATGGCTTACTTCAGAAGGGAACATGGAAGAAAGGCAGAGATCTTCCTGCTTTCTGCTCTTTTCTCAAATGCCAATATTATAGTTATATATAGAATGGCCTCTTGAAGAGCTTATAAATAGGTGTTTGGGGTTGATATAATTGATTCATGAGGGTTGTAATCCCCAGCAGATAAATCTATTGTAATAGATTTATCTTGGTGGTAGCTAGGCCAGGATGTGGCTGGATAAGGTGGGTCCCTGGGGGTGCAGCCTCAGGGATTACATATGGTTCCTCTTCACCTACTTCTCTTTCTTGCTTCCAGCCTCCATGCTGTGAGGAGCAAAGCCCACGTGCTCTCACTCTCTCTTCTTCCTGCCAGCATGCCCTGAGATCCATGGTCCTGAGCCTCACATGAACTGAACCCTGAAACTGTGAACTAGTAAATCTTCCTTTCTCTAAGTTATGTGGTCAAGTCTTTTAGATTATGGCTGTGAAAATCCTGACTAATACAAAAAATGGTACCAGAAGTTGGGTCACAGCTATATCTAAGTCTGACCATGTGGATTGTGAGTCTTTGGAACTGTTTTGTGAGAGGAAATTGGAAGGACCAGAATGTGGCTAGAAAGTTAAACAGTAGAGACTGTGCTCAAGATATTTTGGAGGGCAAAGAGGACTCCATAGGAAAATAGAGTAGAGGCCATACGTTACACTTTGCAAAGAATTTATCAGCATTTTGCCTGTGTCCTGAAAGTTTGTGTGAGTCTGAATTCAATGATGGACTGATTAATAAACTATGGAGGAAATCTCAAAACAGCAAAATATCCAAACTGCATTATGAATATTGATGTCTGCTTTCAGTGAATTTCAGGAGTGGAAAGTAAAGCAGAGAGACTTTATTTGCTTTTTTTTTTTTTTTTTTGTGGTACCAGGGATTGAACCCAGGGGCGCTCTACCTCTGCGCTACACCCCCGGCCCTATTTTTTTGTACTTTATTTTGCAACCGGGTCTCACGAAGTTGTGGAGGGCCTCACTACGTAGAGAGAGAGAGAGAGAGAGAGAGAGAGAGAGGGAGAGAGAGAGAGAGAGAGAGCAAGCTGAGGCTGGCCGCAAACCCGGATCCTCCGGTTTCCGCCTCCCAAAGTACTGAGATTACAAGCGTGCACCACCACGCCCGGCTTGCAGAGAGACTTTATAGATTTGCAGTTGCCCGGAAAGGCATGTGTTAAACTGGGGCCCAGTGAGATAATGTCCTGGAAGGAAGATGGCTGAAAGGAAGGAGGAAGTGGTGGCCATGATGGGGGCTGGACCAACAATAACCATGATGGAGGTAGCAGATAGAGTTGGAGTCGGGGCGGGCCCAGATGGTCTTGGGGCCAGTGGCTGTAAAAGAATTTTTATGACAAAAACATAACAAAGGTACCAACTGGCTGGCTTTTGTGCTTCTACAATTTGGATTCTAAATTAACTCTAATATTTGCTAAAATTCACCAGTTGCCAAAGCCTGATTAGAGTTATAGCTGGTATCCCACTAAATTTAAACATATAATGATAATTATATTATTGAAATTATATCATATAAATATAATAACAATCAACAAATGTTTTTTATGTGTCTAGTATGTTGTATTCAGTGCCTACTTCAACAATCTCTCAGCTGCAATTTGCCTTCATTTCTGAAGTGTCATAAGGAATCTTCACTAGGCTACCCATGGGGGTATCTCAACATCTTTGCCTTCCCACATAATCATTACAGACAAAATATTAACTTGGGAAGTTGATACAGGAGGATTGCAGATTTGAGGCCAACCTAGGCAACTTACCAAGACCCTCAGCAACTAAGTAAAATCTGACTAAAAAAAAAAAAATGGTGTGTATTTCAGAGGTAGAAAGCCCTTGGGTTCCATCCCCAATACAAAACATTTGATGATTATGATAGGTAATAGATGATAGATAGATGATAGATAGATAGATAGATAGATAGATAGATAGATGATAGATAGATAGATAGATAGATAGATAATTAACTGCAGTGCCTCTGCTTTTCAAGAGCATAGTCCTCTGAGATTTGTTTGACAAATTCACTAAGAATATACAAAACAACATATTTTGGTCTTTTGGGGGGTTTGGAAACAATATATCCCTCATTTCTAAATTTCACTTAGTCTCACAATATAGATACCCACAAATAGTTCACTTTAAATGGGCCCTCTCTAACAAAAGACTAGAATCTACAAAAATGAAAATTAATGCACACTCCTATTAGTGGCCTCAGCGACTCTATCACCGAAGGGGCTTTAAGCCCTCCTTGAATGCCGAATAGAGTCTCCAGACCATTTGTGGGGTCCTACTAGTCTCTTCAAGGGTATGTCCCCAATTACCTGAAGATCTACCAGTAGGACCCACCTCTTAGAGGTTCCACCACCTCCCAGTAGCCTTCAACATGAGACTCTGGATGACATTACAGATCTAAACTATAGCAAGGGCTTTCACTGAGCCAGTTGGATTCCCAGGCTTTGGTCCAGTTATAACAGTATCATCAATACCAGCATCACTTTAGCTAGCTATGCACCCATCAAATCCCTTAATTTAAAAGATATTTTCAAGTTAAGTTTCAAGGTCCAATGTTGCCTTCAAGTTCCACAAGTGATTCAACCTCATTATAATTCCATAGTCACCTAGACAAAATCCACATCAACCAAGTGGGTATTCACTTCCCAGTTGATATCACCTAACCCAAACCTTGCTTTAAAGATCTTCATCCCTTGTATTGGAGTTGACTTTGCCACAAACCTTGTACTATGGTTTGAATTTAGAATGTTCCTCAGACCTCACATCATGGACAAGGCAGCCATGTTGGAGGTGAGGCTTGGTTGCTGAGGAGGGATCCCTGGGGATGTGGCATTGGGGATTTTATATATATAATCCCTCCTATTGCTCTCTCTCTTTGCTTCCAGCTGCCATGATATGAGAGCATAGTCCCTCTTCTTTGCTTTCCACTGCCATGTCCTCAGCTCTGCAGACTTCACCCAGCCTAACATGAACAGAAACCTCTGAAATCTCCAGAACTGTGGTCAAATAAATCCTTCTTCCTCTAAGTTGTGGTTGTCAGGTATTTTGGATTATAGCAGTAGGAATGCTGACAGAAACACACTGACACCAGAATCCTAGCAATGTCCATGTATTGCCTCTTCTAATGCACTGAAATATTAGATACAGGACATTTATTCCTTTTTGTCCCTTTTTGATGCACTATTATAAATCATGCACACAACTCTTGGAGCCCTTCCCTCTGGGTCCCACCCCCCTCCTTTCTTCTCTCCACACATGTCTTTGAGATTGGAATTGGTAATTTCATACACATACATAGCATTATTTTAACTATTATACACTTTATGTCTTTGTCCTCCCTCCTCCCTTCCCTAAGCCCCCTCAATCACTCCACTGGAGTCTCTGCTTTTCTACCTGATGTCACCCTTATTTCCAAATGTCTCTGTTCCTTTTATATTAGAGATTCTATTACACTTCTTGAATTTGCCATTTGCTTAACTCTTGATGCTGGTATACTCATGACTCTCTACCAAAATGTATATCATAATACTCTCATCCCTAAAGAAGAATAGTTTTAATTAACAAAGCAGTTATATATATTTATAGAGTACAATGTGATGTTTTATATATATGTGTGTGTGTGTGTGTATAAATGTGGAATGATAAACTAAAGCTAATTAAGGTATGTAATACATCCTTTACTTAACATTTTTTTGTGATGAGATATTGGATTTTATTGTCATGTCAATTTTGAAATATACATTATTACTAAGCATAATCACCATGCTATATAATATGTCTCAAAAACTTATTTCTCCTGTTTAACTGGGACTTTGTACTCTTTGAATAGCATGTCCCCATTCACTCCTCCCATCCCCAGCCCCAAGCCTCTGATAATCACCATCCATCCTACTTTTATCCTATGAATTTTACTTTTTCAGATTGGACATATAAGTGATATCATGTAGTATTTGTCTTTCTGGAACTGTCTTATTTCATTTAATATAATGTCCTCCAGCCTCATCCATGTTGTCCATGTTGTCACAAATGACAGAATTTCCTTCTTTTTAAAGGTTGAATGGGATTTCATCATGTATATAGCATTTTCTTTATCAATTGATCCATCAGTGGTTGATTCCATATCTTAGCTATTATGAATAATCTACAATGAGCATGGGAGTGCAGATATATTTTTGACATTTTTTTAATTCCTTTGAATATATACCTAGAGATGGGATGCCTGGATCATATGGTAATTCTTATCTTTAATATTTTGAGGAACCTGCATACTGTTTTTCATAACAACCATACTAATGTATATCACCACTAATAGTATACAAGGATTCTATAAAGGGACCTTTTATAGAGGTTACTACTATCAGTAATCATCATTCTAGATATTAATGGAGATTATTGTTTTTTCCAGTAAGTTACTGCCTTATGTGGGTCCACCCTTAAATTGGGCTTCCCACTCTCCCAGAGCCTTCTTCTCTCCAACTTGTCAACTTGTTACGCACCCTCTCACCCTCAGTCTCTGATCATGACCACAACAACCACTGCTTTGCCTTGGTTACAAACAAATACCACTAACCTGTACAAACCTTGCATAGCCATTACTTCATGTCCTCCAGCAATGTGTCTGCTGGACCTGCCACCTTACCCAAGGAATACACCAAGATATTATTGTCACGAAAAATATATCAAACTTTAACACACTTCACAATTCTAGAAAACTTTGCCAGAGACCCCAAATATTTCAATTTTTTTTACTAATTCCATTCAAATGGAGCACTTGATTATGGAGCCAGAATACAAGGACACCTACTGGTTTTCCTTCTTTTTACTCTTTTTTAATAACATGTTTTTATTGGTGCATTGGAGTCTCACATCACAATGAATATCTATTTGATATCTATTTGATATCTATTTGATATTAATATACATGCACACAGCTCTTAGTGTCCCCCCACCCATATGAAGTACCAAGAATGATGTTGGTATATTCTCACATGTACACATTGTTTATGATAGTAATTCCACTGATTCACTTCTTTCTTGCCCTTCCCCTTCCCTTATACCACTACCCTTGCCCCACTGAAGGTTCTCCATTATCAACTGGAGTCCCTTGTGTGTCCCCACTACTGCCTAGGTTGCACATATTAATGAAAACATATGTTCCTTCTTTTTTGTGATTGGCTGATCTCACTTAACATAATGTTCTCCAGATCCTTCCATTTTCTTGCAAATGATGTTATTTTTTCTTCTTTATTGCTGAGTAGAATCCCATTGTGTGTATTTCCCACAATTATGTAATCCACTTGTCTGTTGATGGACACCTAGGTTGGTTCCATAATTTGGCCACTGTGAATTGTGCTGCTATGAACATGGGTATGCATATATTACTGTAGTTTTATAGTTTCAATCCCTTTGGCATGATACCCAGTAGTGGTATAGCTGGATCATATGGTGGATCCATTCCCACTTTTCTGAGGAATCTCCACACTGATCTCCATAGTGGTTGAACTAGTTTGCAATCCTACCAACAGTGTAGAAGAGTCCCAATTTCCCCACATCCTCACCAACATTTGTTGTTGTTTGACTTCTTAATGCTTGCCATTCTAATTGGGGTTAGATGAAATCTTAGTTTTGATTTGCATCTCCCTGATTGCTAATGATGTAGAACATTTTTTCACGTATCTATTGGCCATTTGTATCTTTTCCTTCATGAAGTGTCTATTCATTTCAGTTGCCCATTTCTTGATCGGATTATTTGTTTTTTTAGTGTAAGGTCTTTAAGTTCTTTGTATATCCAAGATATTAGACCTCTGTTGGAGAGATAGTTTGCAAAGATCTCCTCCCATTCCATAAGCTTTCTCTTTAGGCTCCTGATGGTTTCTTTTGATGAGCAAAAGCTTTGTAGTTTAATGCTATCCCACTTATTAATTCTTGTTTTAATTTCCTGTGCTTTGGAGGTCTTGTTGAGGAAGTTTCTACCTGTGCCTATATGATGGAGTGTTGGACCTATGCCTTCTTCTAATAATTTCACAGGCTCTGTTCTAACTTCCAGGTCTTTGAGCCATCTCGAGTTGACTTTTGTGCAGGGTAAGAGGTAAGGATTTAGTTCCATTTTTCTACAGGTAGATAACCAGTTTTCTCAGCACCATTTGTTGAAAAGACTGTCCTTTCTCCATTGTATGTGTTTAGCACCTTTGTCGAAAATCAATTGACTATAAGTTTGTGAACTTGTTTCTGTATCTTCTATTCTGTTCCACTGGTGTATGTGTCTGTTTTTGTGCCAATACCATTCTGATTTTATTACTATAGCTCTGTAGTACAATTTGAAGTCAGGAATTGTGATGCCTCCTGCATGGTTCTTATTGCTGAGAATTGCTTTGGCTATTCTGGGTCTTTTGTTTCTCCATATAAAATTAATGACTGATTTTTCTAGATCTGTGAAAAATAATGTTGGTGTTTGCATTGACTCTGTAGATCATTTTTGGCAGAATTAACATTTTAATAATATTTATTCTGCCTATCCAAGAGCAGGGGAGATCTTTCCATCTTCTAAGATCTTTTTCAATTTCTTTCTTAAGGGTTCTATAGTTTTCATTGTAGAGGTCTTTTACCTCGTTGGTTAAGTTTATTCCTAGGTATTTGATTGGTTTTGAAGTTGTTGTGAATGGGATTGTTTTCTGGATTTCTTTCTCAGTGGATTCATGGTTGGCATATATGAAAGCTACTGATTTTTTTAGGTTGATCTTGTATCCTGCTACTTTACTGAATTTGTTAATCAGCTCTAGTAGATTTTTTGGTTGAGTTCTCTGGGTCTTCTAGATATAGGATCATATCATCTGCAAATAAAGAGTTTCGAGGACTATATTGAAAAGGAGTAGTGATAGTGGGCATCGTTGCTATCTATGTTGTTTAGGTAACATATGCCCTACTCTCAAAAAGTTTTCCCTATTATTTGAGCCATTCAAATATTCTAAATAATTAAGCTGAAAACAGATGTCAAGGCATCAAGGGTTAATTATAATATTTTAAAACTTATAAAACACTCTCTTGACCATCTCTCTGCCCCACTCAGCTTGTATAGATCCAGTGCCTTCTCACCAGAATGGAGGTTGACCCAGTAAAACCACACACAGAAAGTCTTCTTTTGCCACTCATGCCACACTGCCAGGTGTTCTTAGAATTCTCAGATTGATGGTCTAAAAGATGATCTCTCAAGTGGGATAGAGAGAGTAAGATCTTCCTGCCTTTGATATACCTGGATGGTTCTAAACCCCTCCCAGTTATCTACTTGAGCCTAGTTCTAGGTGTGTGGAAAGGAATGGACAGGTAGCAGGATAGAAATAGAGATGAGCGCTAGGGAAGACATCCTGAAAAAACAAAACACAAAACCCCTGGCATTTGCCTGATTCTTTTCTGTCTAACTTGTTCTTTTTACTATCCTCCTGAAGTGACAAGATTTCTTTTATTCTCAGTTAATTTGGGGATTGGTCATAATCATTTGTATTCAAGAATCACATGTATGTGATGCTGTGGTTGCTGGAAGAGATTTGTTTGAAGCTTGAACTGGTCAGGAGGGCCAGCTTGAAGCAGGCTCTGTGTTTACTTTCAGTGGGTCCTCTTTTGAGCTGTCCTATGATCTCACGAGCATACCTGTTGCACTAAAAAATCCTGAAGGCGGCAAAAGATCAGTCCATATTCATATCAACTTTTTTCTTCTACCACGTTTTTCTTTAATCAATAATTTGTCATTTTCTATCCTTAAGGCTATCTCCTTTGGATGAACAGGTAACTTTGAAGGAACTCACATAAAATATTAAGGGAGACAGCCTAATCAGACAAAATGATAGGGTTACCAACTGGTGAGAAATACTTCACATGGATAATGCTCACATAAAATTTGATTGATTTGAAGCTTCTCCTCTTTATTTTTCTCCAGAGAAGGTGTTAATAAGCAGTGAAAAAACTGAAATCAAACTAAAATACTCTTAAGATAGGTAAAACATATTTCTAATTAATTGGAAGCTGATTGCTCTATTACAAATGAAAATTAGGTTTATTAAAGTATTAGCAAATCATAACAAGTGTTAGCACTGAGTTTTCAAAGTTACCCATTCAAAAATTTGCAATTTGGTGGTATAATTAATCTCCTGTATCCTCAATTCCAAATATTAAACACACCATGAACCTAGTTTAAAACTTTAAAACATATCACAGGATAATTCTTTATAGATTCCTGGAAACAACTTGAATCTGTCCACTTATGTATATAAAATATGTCACAGTGAAAATAACCACCTAAGAAATCATGTTTATCTCTTAAATCTGTGGTTGCATCATGGGTTTACATGACAATCTAAATCTCTTGTAACTCATGTAGGATTATGTTGAAATGCATTTCCAGAGAAAATATTTATATAACCACATGCTCTTTGTAAATTCACAAGGAAAAAAATCACATGGCACTTAGTAAAGATTAATATTAAAAGTTTTGGTTTTTAAATATTTCTTAACTCTACATGCAAATGAAAATGTAAGGTTAGAGACTCAACCAAATTTATCTGCAGCATCTCAGGAAAAGAGTCTTTCCTTGTAAATGGAATTCCTTTACTCTTTCATAAATTGGGTAGTGATTAAGTTGTAAGCTTTTCCATGAACAGAGAATCATTTCTAATCAAATAATTTGCAAATATTTATAACTAGTCACCCTGATTGGAAAATAAAGTTGTGAGTTTTAGAGTGCAATCTGTAGAATTCTGATTAAATTGAGAAAAAAAATTTCATAGTGCATAATAGTCTTGTTTGTGGGATCTCTAGTTACCCATTTCAGCTTGTATTCTTTATGGTCTACCTTGAATGCAGCTGTAATTTCAAGGAGGGAAAAGACATACAACATTCTATAATGCTTACTGTGCACATTTACCTTTAAAAGAGAAAAATCTTCTTTAAACTATTCTTTACCCTTAAATATGGGATTATTTCTTATTAAAAATAATAGTGATTTACTGCCTTTGGTTAACAAAGCACATTAAGGAATGGTGTCTCTTTCTTTCAAGACAGACAATGAGATGATTTGAGTAGTTTCTTATAATTGTCATTTTCAAAGAAGAGTAAACTGAGATTCAGATGAGATTCAGATGTTCCAAAGTTCACAAGTGCCACTTGTGTTGGAATCAAGAATGTAACTTAGGTTTTATAAATTCCATTTTTACCCCTTTTGCCATGTTGTCTCAGGGTATCCTTGTTGGCATTAAAAATTTTAGGAATTTGTTTTAAATAGCAGAGGTCAATTTAATAGAAATATGCAAAAGACCATTCAATTTAAAGAAACCTGTTTAAAATCATTTTTAAAATAAATATACTAATATAGTAATTATTTTTGAAATATATTCAGTATAAATTACATATTACATAATTATAAAATATATAGAGAGAAAGCCAGACAGCAATTGAGCATGAAGAAGGTGAAAGAGGGAGAGAGAGAGAATGAGAGATTTGGCAGGATATGAACCAAAATTTTAAGAGGTCATGGGTGATTTCATATATATATATATGGTGATTTTTATTTTCTGATAAAAAATAATTCTCCTATGCCCAGTTTCTCCCTAGCTTCCTCATATGAGGAATAACATCTGACATTTCACTTTTTGTGACTGACTAATCTCACATCATATTATTCTCTAGTTCCATTCATTTCCCTGCAAATGAAAAAGGAGGAGAAACCTTAGTAGAGTGAAGGAGGGGAGAACTGAGGAAGGAGGGGGGAAGAAGACTTGACGAGGGAAACACCTCAATGGACATGATATACATACACATACACGAACTTATCAAAGTCAATCACTGTGCTGAGCACGGAATGGAGGGGAGGGGGAGAGAATGTGGTAGGAACTGGGGGAGGGCTGAATAGGGCTGAATGGGTACTATGTGCAAGTATGCCTCTACTACCCTGAACTTCATCAAGATGTATGATTATAATGCACCAATAAATATAAAATAAATAAATAAAACAAATTTAACACTAAAATTCTCTTTTGAAATGAACACAGCTTTATAGCTTAGAGACATAATGTGTATGTATGTGTGTATGAATATGACATACATATATGCATATCTATATAAATACAATATTACGATTAATATAGTTTGGAAATGTGAGAAAATATCATACTAGATGTATACACACACACGTATTTTTTGCTCAATATATTTTGATAAAGTGTCAGCAAATATTTGAATGCTTCATTTATAGTCCTCTTGTATAGAATTTTAAAATTGTGTTAGAACACACAGAGGTCAAGAACAGGTAAATGAGTTATTCTGAGTTTCACTGCTATAGCAACATCAGCACTGGACAATCTCTTAATCCCCACAGAGTGATGTTTTTTAATATGCTCATTTCCAATTGTCACTGAAAATTGTTATTAAGTTCATTCTTTTTCTCTAAATCCTTATTTTTTTTACAAACAATATGCCCAGAACTAGTGTATTCATTTTATCTAATAATGTTGAGAGAAGTAGCCCACATGAAACATCTCCATTTCAGAGTAAATATGAAGGTGGAGTGTACTAATGTCAGCTACAGAATGAATAATAGTCCTCTTGGAAAACAAGACTTTTTCAATATTAAACAATGATCTCCAAAGTAAATTTTATAACACCCTTAATTTCCAAATATATATCTGAGCTACCTGGAAAAAATAAACAAACTATATAAGGCAGCTAAGAGGTAAGGGAGATATGGTTTATGTTTACAACACTGAGTTTCCTAATACCAAACCACCAAACTAGGAAGATTCACCCACCCAGTAATGGTATGAACTTTCCACTATGATGACGCAAGAGCAGACAATGTGCACACTCTCTACAGGAGAGAAAAAAATAAAGGCTAGGCTGATTATTCTTGTTTCTCCTTCCAACCCAGTCAAGTCACATTAAGACACTCATCCTCACCTGGAGAGAGGAAGTAAGGAGAGAAGGAACTGAAAGATTAAGCAAGGAGAACCTGGGGGAACTCACAAGGGAGGAGAAGTGATCATTGCCTTCACCCCGACCAACACTAATGGACCCCTATTTGTGGATGTTATACAATTGGAACAAATGCATGATTCCTATGCTTTCCTACTCATGGTCCTGAAATACTACCCAGTATGTGCATACACATACAATCTGGGAAAAAGAAGGTCTTTGAGAGTATGTGTTGAATGTATTTCATTAGCTGTCCCTTACTCTCACTTTTCTCTAAAGGGGAGAAAATTAACTTAATTTTAACCCAAGTTATTTCTAAATAGGAAAACAAAACCAGCTGAAATAATACATTGACATCAAAGTTAGTAATATAATTTTATTCACTTACTGTTTTTAATTTATTGTTTCGTAACTGTTATGCTCCTGTTCCTTTTAATAATTTAGGGTAGACAGTGCTGTTGACTTAAATATTTGACTATTAAATAAGAATCCACATATATATGTTGTCTTCAGGCAAATTAAAAAAAAATAACTTGAAATTTTCTCAGACCATCAAAAGAAATACTAGGACATGATGAAAAATACCTTGAAGCAGTTTATGGCTATAATTTAGATTTTGTAACACTTCAGTGAAATAGAAATAAAAATGATTTTATCTCAGATATATTTCTTACGTAGTGCATAAGACAACCACACAGTAATTTTTAGGGCGCAAGTCTGGGCATTTAGAAAATCTACACTCCTTATAAAAGTTTTCAAGGAGAAGGAAGTAAAGGTTGAGTAGGCTTTCAGATGGAGTCAAGAGTAGTGACTTTGCTCTTGGTCTATAATCCATCACTAGTTTAAAAATACTAGAGAAAACGAATACCCAGAATGTATCAGAAAGAGTGTGTTCTACCTTGAAGGAGAGGAGTGCCACTGAAGTGGAAACAGAAGGCTCAGGGTAACAATAGAGGCATTGCTAGGAAATCACATGATTTTTGAGAGTCTTTAGAGTGTTAGAAGAGATGGAGGTTAGAGTTTTGCTATATTTCTAAAGTTATATATTGATTTAGTAGTAGCTACCTGGATGCATGTTTACATCTGTATTTGTTTTTGTAACTATGTCTATGTCTACACACATATAGTTATTGATATACTTGTGTACATCTAGGTAAATTTCTTAACTCAAAAGTTATTTTAAGGTGTTTTTTTACTTTCATCTTAAATGGCATTATGAAATATTTTTCTCATTAGATGTAAAGTAACCATGATGCATTCCTAAAATTTGCATAATATTCTGCATTTGAATGAGAAAAATCATTACCTCCAAATGACATATATTTACTTTTCCATCAGAAAATGTGTATTTATTCAATTCCATAATTATTACTATTGTTCAGGTTAATTAATATTATCTTGAAGATTTCTATGAAGACAAAATCACCTGATTCATTTCATTATATCCATATCAACAGTTTAAATTTTAGTCTGAAACTTATCTTTGCAACAAATCTTAATATGAAGCACCATGAATGTGTGTGTAGCTTGGAATTGTCAGGCCACATATTATATATAGAAAGTCCTTTCCTTTTCATGTAACAAGGAAACACCTGCTCATTCTTCATCTCATTCAATTGTCTTCTCTCTAAAACTTTTTCTTATTCCAGCCTTACAGAGTTCATCAGTTCCTCTTTTAAGCCATCATTTTTACTGGTACATTTTTCTATCAGTCTAAATGTTACTACACTTTCAAATATCCATGTCCCCAGTTTTATCTTTGTATCTCCAGAAGTAGTGCATCTTACATGAGCAACACTCAATAAATGGTTGGTCCGTTGATAAAGCAGGTTTGTATTGATGAAAATAAGATTAGAAGACACAAGATTGAAATTATAGTATCTGTTCTATTCATTATTTTTTTAACTTTTTATGTTCATTTATTGGTGCATTGTAATTATACATTTTGATATATGTCAGGGTAGTTCTATTAATTATTAATTTTATATTTGTATACATCACTTCAACTATTTGAAACTCATTGGTCAGGTATAAGTAATAATGCAAACATTGCCTAACTAACTGGACTAGTTTTATGGCATAATAATTCAAATCAAATTATACAAGTAAAGTATATGTTATTAATTAAAATATCAGTAGTTAAGTATAAAGTCAGCATATGAGTTATATCACATACCTTATATGCAATTTTTATTAATTAAAATTATTTTAAAAATACATATAATAAATCTATTTTAAAACTGCAGAGACATATAGTTATAATAAATTTTCATGTATCGCCAACCACCTCAATCCAATATAATAGTAAAAATTCCTTTTCTATAATCAAAACTGCATTTTAAACACCTACTATTGAAATCGGATTCAAAGCTATAGTTAACAGATGAGTCAGTCATAAGTAGAAAAGTTGTAATAGTTTCCCAAATATCAAAATGGCTAGGATGAAACCAGTTAGAAGGGGAGGTCAAATGGATCTGCTCAGCGTGGACGGGTTTGCACTAGCCTGAGAATCAGGACACTTTGAATCAGACCTACAGGCATGTGGATATGGCAATGAGGAAAGATTAGATGAGAAAAATGGAGGGAAGCAAAAAAACAATTAAAAATGGACTAATTTTGAATTCTTGAGTCTAATGGAAATAACTATGCTTCTCTGTCTCTAGCTGAGTGGATTCTACTACACAGAAGATCGGGGTCTTAATTTTTTTATATTTACACTAAAGATATTGGATAACAACTATTTAAAAGAATACACTTCACCCCACATCTAGAGAAGGCTCAAAAATTAATTTATGACCTAAGACTCTACTATTTCTAATCGTCTTCTAAACCTTGTAGGGAAAATCAGTTGTTGGGAATTCTCAAGATACCATTATTATCATTGTGCTGAATTATTTACAAACTTGTATCAAAGCACCAGAATAAATTGCTTTAGTCTTATGTAAAATTCTTCTGATCTTTGGCAATTATTACTTATTTACAGCTTCCATAATTATTCCCCTTTGCAAAAAAAAAGTTTTATTAACTATAGCTGAAAGGCACTCTTTTACTTTTACAGCAAAAACTATCTTAAGTATGAAAAATGTTAAAATGCTATAGTTTCTGATATAAAAGCAGGATTTTTCTATGTAAAAAAGCAGATTATCTAAACAGTTTCTTTCCCTGAGAGAGAGATATTCATAATATTTATTGTAAAATATAAATATTAGGTTTCTTGCTTCATGTGAACTATTTGTAGGTATAGTAAATATAATTCTTTTAAAACAAAACTAGGATAATAGCAACAGTTAATGTTAACATTTATTAAAACACGTAGGAGGATTATTTCAGGAAAATGTTAGAGAAGTAAATGAAAATTTCCCATATGACTGGAAAAAATATCCAACATGATTTTGAATTCAAATTGGCTGTAGATTCACATCGTGGCTTTAAACAGAACAAGTCTCTGTTTAATATGGACGTTTTCCTAAAACCTGGGATTGGGTAAGTTTGTACAAGAAAAATTGATGCTGAATGTTCTGGTTTACATATTGATCTGTAGCAACCAATTTGTCTTTAGCTTTGAAATATCTCTTATCATCCTGGAAGCCCGAAGCAACACTGTAGATATTAGCAACAATTGTGTTTATTAATAATTGACTAAAGTAATATTGATCTTCAAATGTTTGGAGAAATATTGTGGTTTTCAAAATTTTATATAACTATACAGTATATCTTTGGATTCTTAAACCTGAGACATTTTAGGAAATCAAACAACTAACTTATAAGAAATACTCAATATTTAAAGTCAATTGCTACGAATGACAGTGAATGGAACACCATTTAAAATTCATTTGTGGTCTGTCTTTAAAAAAAACAGGTGAAAAGAATTTTCATAGAAAGGAAAAGTTCTGAAAAGCCTCTAGAAAAATCATTTGGATTTGGATACATTTTCTTTACGGAATCTTCCTAGCTCTCCAAGGTAAACATTCTGAGACATTTGTAAATAGCCAAGGAACCTCTGGTGCTCGAAAGCAAGCAGAACCTCAGCTATGCAAAGAATTCCAAATAACTTCAGAAAGAACAGCAAAATAACAATTAATATTAGGATATAGGTTTTGAAAACACAGCTGCTTCACAATTGAATTATAAAGGCTGGCCCATTTATTTTATTACCTATCTATTCACTGACATGGTGAAAGTAAACAAGCAAGTTAAATCAAGACTACAAAGACTTAAAGGATGCCTTCCCATTTTTCATATTGAGGCAAACGTAGCAAAAAAAATACTGAAGAATATGATTTTTCAGAATGCACCTTATTTAAACTTGATTTTAATACTAGATTATACATAATTTTAAATTTACAATAAAGCATCAAATAATTTAAATGTATAGTAACAGAGTTTTAAGTCCCAAGCCTGAGGAAGAGCAAGTAGCACTAACTCATATAGGCCGGGGAAACTTATTAGGAGGATGTTAGTGGCTCACAAATCAATTGGACCCCACATTAAGAAATTGTCCAGATGTCAAGACACAAGGGATGTCCCTCTAGAAGCCTAGTTGGCATGGCCCACAACAATGATCTTATAGAACAGATAACTTGGTAAAAATACTGCGTTTGTGATTGACTGCACTGCCCCTGAAAGGAAACTTTCTTTCACCTTTACATCACCATCCTGATTCTGAAGAAATGCATCCTATCAGCTTAACTCATGGCATGCCCTGCTCTCTTTTAATGAATTAATATTCTGATTGCTTTGGAGTAAGTAAAATAGTTGTCAAATACATTCCACTTGACTGCCCAACATACTTATAAATCCTTCTTCATATTTGCATTTCCAAAAGGGATTCCTTTCCTCTATTCGATGTAATGCAAAAAAGTCATAAGAACACACTTGGTACATCCATTACTGCATTATTCTACAATTTGGTATAACTTTTCCTACAGTGTCCATATCCTGTGCATCTAGTATTATTGTGCAGCAAATTGGATATGCCTCCTCCTACCTTAGCCAACAAGAAAATACATACAATCTTAGACATATGGAATAAGCCTGTCAATGCCAAAGAGAAGTTCTGAAAAAAAAATGTATATATTTCCTAGTTCTTGCAGAGATAAAATCCCTGTCAATAGAATACAAAATGAATATTGCTGTTTTTAATGTCACTCCCAACTTTTGTAGAAATACCTTCTTGAATAACACAATTCATAAAATTCATGTATAGAATGGTTCATTTTTATATAAACTTAATACTAAATAAATATTTTTAAATGAAGAGTTTTTGTTAACACCTTTCCTTTGATTATTTTTGTTAACTAGAATAGTCAATTATTGATAAACAATGATTAGAAGCCTTAGAAGAATTGAATTTTTTCTTAATGTTGTGTCAATCAATATGTAATATGTATTTGACATACGATGGCCTGTATTAGCAAAATTTAACAATGAGTTCAATCCTAGCATTATTCTTTTCTCACTATATACTTGCAAATATTTTTCTCCAAGGGAAAAAATTAGCTTTGATCATTACTTTTTTTTTGTAGATGTCTCCTAATTCCATAACAAAAGTCACATCTCTTTCCTGAACTTGAAATGTATACTCCCAATTGGGATGCCAGAGGGACTCCAGATAATGGAGGAGAAACTCAATGGAGCCAGGGAGATAGTGTAAGGAAAGGGGAGGGGGCAGAATGAGGATGACTGAAGGAATTACTACCATTGGCTTTGTGTACATACGTGAAATACCAATGTCAATGTAATCTTGTATGGGGAAGGCAGGGTGGGGAGGGAGCCCGGGGTGGGGCACCAAGTGCTGTTGCATGTATGTCAATGTCAACATGATTTACATTATGATGTGAGACTATAATGTGCCAATAAAAGCACATAAAAAAAGAAATGTATACTCCCAACGGTGTCTTGTCCATTCCCTAGGGTCTTTAAGTTTAATTAATCAAAAAGAAAATCTATCTACTTCATTTTAAACATGGAGCTTTTCCTGAAGTACCTTTATAGTGGAGAGTAGAACACGTCACTGTTAGAAATTTGGAAGTCACCTAGGATTCTTCAGCTTAACTTTTATTAAAGCTATATTTGATTTATCAAATCAAATTTACTTTACATTCTAAATATTTTTCAATTCCTCTTATCTCTTTCAAATGTGTTGTCATTAACTTAATAAAATATTAAACATTTTAATCCTGATTATTGTAATAAATCCGTTAACTTTTAGATTCCATTTTTTGTTTCAAATCTATATTCATTTTTTGCTAGATCAATTTTTTAATAACTAATTGCAAAAGGTTATGCTTCTCTCTTGCTTAAAACCATTCAGTGGACCTCTCTGCCACTAAGGACAAATTTTAAAATATTTTCATAGTGACAGTTTCCTCTCTTGTCATCATAATAAGCTGTCCTTTCTTTTAATTGTAGCAGTTAAACAATTTACATCTTATAATATGCCATCTTTTCTTACTTTTGATGCCTTTACATTATATTTCCTTTATCTAAAATCATATGGATAACTTCTCTTTTTCTACAACATATTTACAACATTTGGAAATGACAGGCTGAGATGGGCACTCCCCATGCATTCATTTAAATTGTCTCTTCCAGTAGTAGCTGAGTACCATGAATATTATTGAACCGAATGTCATTAAGATCAATCACAGTATATGAATGAACTTTTACAACAGAATAATACCAGCCACACATTAGTAATATTTATGAGCATTTATGCATTTATTAAATTATTGCTAAAGAAATACTAGACTTAGTGATTTACATACATAGTGCCACTTATCCTGGAACGAATACTTATAAGTTGGCTGTTGTTGATACCAAAGATGACTGATGACCTCTATTTGCCTGGTTTTTTTTGTTTGTTTGTTTTTTTGTTTTTTATTGAACCCAGTGGCAGTCTACCTCTAAGCTATTATTTTACTTTTTTAAAAAAAATTTGAAACAGGTACTTGCTAAGTTGCTAAAGGCCTTGCTAAGTTGTTCAGGCTGGCCTCAAGCCTATGATCCTCCTATCTCAGCCTCCCAAGTATTGGGATTTTTAAAAATTTGACCTCTGAGCCCGGCTGGTGGCGCACACTTGTAATCCCAGTACTTGGGAGGCTGAGACCAGAGAATTTGGGTTCGCGGCCAGTCTCAGCTACTTAGTGAGGCACTCTGCAAATTAGTGAGACCCTGTTTCAAAATAAATAATAAAAAAATAAGTCTGGGGGAGTAGCTCAGAGGTAGAATGCCCCTGGCTTCAATCCCCATTACCGCAAAACAAAACAACAAAAAAATTTACCTCTGAGCTATTTTACTTACTTTAAAAAAAAATTTTGAAACAGGTACTTGCTAAGTTGCTGAAGGCCTTGCTAAATTGATGAGGCTGACCTCAAGCCTACTATTCTCCTATCTCAGCCTCCCAAGTGCTGGGATTACATGCGTGCACCACCATACACAGCTTCTCTGCCTTTATTTGAATTACCAATAGCATTTAGCACAGTTGATAACATCTCCATCTTGAAATACTTTTTAAATGTGACTTCCAGATGTAACTTCTCCACATCTTCATCAGCACTTGTTATCTTTTCTCTTTTTAATAAAAGTCATTGTGGCTTTGATTTGCAATTTCCTGATGATTAGCAATATTGAGCATATTTTCATATAACGGTTGGCCATTTGTATGCCTTCTTTAGAGAATGTCTACTCAAGTCCCTTGTCCCTTTTCTAATACTTTTATTCTTGAATTATAATTATACATCACAGTGAGATTCAAAATTATACAAAAACATGCCCACGGGTCTTGGTGTGTTTCCCTTCAGGTCCTGCCCTGCTACCCACCCTTCCCCGTACATAACTGAGATTGGTCGTGACACCTTCATAAGGCACAGCATCATTTCTGCTGTTTCTTTCATCAATTCTTCCATTTCCTCTCCCCACCTCCCTCCCGGATCCCATTCCACTAATCTACTAGTCACTCTCCTCAATTATCTAAAGTTTGTTTTGTTTCCTATTTTCTCTCTAGCTTCTACATATGAGAGGAAGCATTTGAACCTTGACTTTCTGAGACTGGCTGATCTCACTTAGCATAATACTCTCTAATTCTATCCATTTTCCTGCAAATGACATAATTTTTTTCTTTATGGCTGAGTAAAATTCTGTTGTGTATGCCCATTTTTAAAAAAATCAAAGTATTTTTTGTTATTGAGCTATAGGAGTTGTTTTTATATATTTGGGAGATTAAACATCTTACTAGATATTTGCAAATATTTTCTCCCATTCTGTGGGTTAACTTTTTACTCGATTGATTGTTCCATTTGATGTAATCCCACTCGTTTGTTTTTGCTTTTGTTGTTTGTGCTTTTCTATCATATCCAAAAAATCAATACTTAGACCAATATCATGAAACTTTTCCCTTATCTTTTTTTCTTGGAGTTTTGCTTCTTACATTTACATGTTTGATTCATTTGAGCTGATTTTTATGTAGGATGGGGTCTGTTTTCATTTTTTTGCATATAGATATCTGGTTTTCCCAATACCATTTACTGAAGAGACTATCCTTTCCCTGTTATGCATGTTTTATCACCCATGTTAAAAACTTGTTGACTGTATGTATACATATGGGTTTGTTTCTGGGAACTCTACTGTGTTTAAGTAATCTATACATCTACTTTTATATCAGTTATGGTGATGGGTTTATAGACAATTAACAGGCAGAAATATACATTGTAGAATGCTAAGCATTATGGGAGAAAGGAAGTAGGCTAATAGGGATAGCACATGAAGGTGGCAATAATTGCTTATGTTTTTTCTTTATATAGTTGGAAATCATGGACTATTTTACTTAGTAAGGTGATAGTTGAGTAGGGATCTAAAAAATGTGGCACAGAAAACTACAGATATTTGGGAGAGGTAAAAACAAATGTGAAGATTACAAGGAAAGTAAAGATTTACATGAGGTGAGTGGCATCAGTAAGATGGTGGAATAAGAAACCCCAGTCCTCATTGCCATGACTACAGTGTAAGATTCATGGAGTCCAGAAATGTGGAATTCTCTGATCAATGCTCTGCTAAATTTAAATTATTACTTGAAGCCCTAAGGGTGATTGAGGTGAGCACTTTTACTGACCAATAAGAGCCAGTTTATTCTTTTTTCACATGGAGAATTGCTATTTTTTAAGACACTGAATTTAGAGCTGGACATGGGTTATACTTTCCCAAAGAAATGTGAGTAAAAATTCTGTGTTACCTTTAAGTGGTTGCATTTAAACCATAACTCTCAAGTTTTCAGCTGTGAAGATCTTGGGAGCTCAGTTTCACAGGGAAGTGACAGACTGAAGCCGTCTGGAATGCTGAGTGTCCACTTGAAGGACAGCTGTTCTGGAGAGCTGCCTACATCTAGAGTGGGTCTGCACAACAGGAAAGTAAACTTGTGGAACACAGCCACTGGGAGTACAGAAGTTTATGTTACCACAGCAGAACCCAACCTATATCAACAGGTGTAATAATCAGTAAATATGTGTGGAATGAATGAATAAATGATCCCTACTTTATAGAAGTGGAAGCCCAGTCCCAGTGAAGGTGCATTATTATCCTACGGGTTGCTGATGGAAACCTGGATTCAAATCCAGATCACACATAATATTTGAAATATGTAGCAGTCATTTTAACCAAGAGAGATGACTGTTTATTTTCCAGTTACTTGCAATATAAACTAGTGACAAACAGA
Source organism: Glis glis (assembly GCA_004027185.1). Classification (NCBI taxonomy): domain Eukaryota; kingdom Metazoa; phylum Chordata; class Mammalia; order Rodentia; family Gliridae; genus Glis; species Glis glis. The sequence goes on from PVJS01010841.1 coordinate 29,670, forward strand.
TCATAATACAGTCACTGACTAAATGTTGGCAAAGACCTGCCATCGGAAAAATATCAGCCTTCACCAAGACTCTTCCTATTCTTGATTCATTCAAAAGTAAATGCCTTATATGAATGTATCATTATGAATCTCACCATCATGTACAATTACAATGCACCAATTAAAAAAAAATTATAAAAGTAAATGCCTGGGGCTAGATGCTGTGGTGGACGCAGGGGCCCAGTTCTGTTTCTGGTATGCAGGTAAGGGAAACCTGTGATGCTACAGCTCTGTCCCCATGGTGCAGTAGGTGGGTTTGCCTCATGCAGTGGTTCAGGACAGAAATGCCACATTCCCTAATAATAATAATAATGGTGATTATTTATAATCCTAGCAACTGGGGAGGCTGAAGTATGCAGATGACAAGTTTGAGACCAGCCTGAGCAACTTAGCAAGACCTTGTCTCGAAATAAAATAAATAAAAATAAAAATAAAAATAAAAATAAAAATAAAAATAAAATAAAAGGACTGGGGACATAGCTCAGTGGTAGAACACCCCTGCGTTCAATTCCCAGTATCAAAAAATAAATGTTCAAAAAGTAAATGCCTGAGACTGTGCTATCTGGGTGCCTAGAAGAGGTCAGAGTCCCAAGCCTTAGTTCATTACTAATCACTGAGTATTTATAAGTCAATGCAAGACCATATTTCTCTATTTTATATACTAATTTTAATGGAATATGTTATACATGTTTGCTCCTCATATAAATATTCAATATTGTTACTTAAGATTAATTGCAGGAAAAGTTTATATTTTCAAAAAAATCTTTTCTTTCTTTTAGGAGAAAGTAAAAATTAGATAAGGCAGTATATGTCTAGCTACTTTGGCTTTCGGTTCTTAAAGCCAGATTCAAATGTTAATATAAAAATAAAGGCCCTTAGTATCATTTACTTCTTTCTTCATTTTACATTCTAGTAGTGTCTCTATTACATGTGCATATATGAATTTATTTTTATGATAGATTTTTTATGATAATGGCTCCCAATGCATACTCATATCTTAATTTTTGTATTGGCCTTGTGATCTATAACTACATTAGATTGAATTGATAAAAAATAAAATGAGTTCTGAGATGGAGCCTTAGGAGACCTTGTAGCTTCTGTTTTCATCTTAGAGTGTTTCTACCATGGTGTAAAGATGTCTGCTATAACTTCTAGCAGATGAGAAATCATGTAGAGGAGAGCCAAAACTGCCTAACAGCCACAGATCTCTACCAGGCGTGTGTGGGAGGCTATCCACGATAATCCAGTTCAAGGTGACATTACAACTGACAAAAACGAAGGACTAAGGCTATCCAGCCTCATGTGATACACAGAGGAATTACCCCAGACAAGTCTCATCCAAGTTCTAATCCACAGAACTAAGAACAAATAAATGATTATTGACTTAAGCCACTGAGATTTGGTTTATTTTGTCCTATAGCAAACGATAACTTCTATAACATAAATTTACCTGTGCCTGAAGAAAGAGAAGAAAATATGCACTTCTAATTTTATACTGGTTAAAGGGAAGAGGATATTTTTCTATCTATATATTTAAGAGGAAATGATCAACATTAAAAAATCAGTATGTCAACTTCCATTGACATTATTTATGTACATATGTGAGAATACCAATGCCAATCTTAGCATCATGTATGGGGAAGGGGGGAGTGGAGAGGGAGCTGGCAGAAAGCTCATTATGTGAGACTATAATGCAGCAATAAAAATATTTTAAAAAATCAAAAAATTAAAATAAAATAAAATCTCCACATATATGGGCACAGTGGCACACACCTATAATCCAAGCAGTTGAGAGGCTGAGACAGGAGGATTCCAGGTTTGAGGCCAGTCTCAGTAATTTAATAAGATCCTTAGAAATTTAGCAACTCTATTTCAAAAAAAAAATAACACTGGGCGTTTAGCTCAGAGGTAGAACACCCCTGGGGTCAACCCTAGTGCCAAAAAAAGCAGTATCCAGGAAATAATATGGAAATAATGTGCATTAGCCATTTTTGCTCCTTGCTTCTATGTAGTACTCAAATAGAGGACGCTCCTTTTACCTCCTTATTACCCATTCCACACTAAGGGAGGTAATTAGGAGTTTTATAGAGAGTAAATGGATCTTCTTAGCAAAGAACTTATAGTTTCCATCTTTGAAATTAACTGCGGCTGCTCCTGTGCCTATCTGCATACCAGGAGACAAAGCTGCCCCCTGGTATGCAGGTAGGGAAGACCTATGATGCTATGATTCTGTCCCCAGGATTAGGTAGATGGGTTGCCAATGCAGAGGGTCAGCACAGAAAAGCCACATTCTCCGATAATAATAATGGTGATTATTTTGATCTTCCTTGTGTTACTACTGCTTTTTTTCTCAGTTGGTTCAGAAATCCGAATTGTTGAGTTTTAATAAACATTGTAGAATAATATAACAAAGTGAAAATTGTACAGTTTACAAATATATTCTAGGTTGGATTAACTCCCTTCCTATGAAAATTAGTAATATGAAAATTAGTAGCATCTTGCTAGGAAAAAATGGTATGATTTTTTGTTAAATTTATTTTTCAAATATATGTAGGTAGGTCTTGATAATTTTTTTCTTTAAAGTTGTCAGTGGCCAAGACAAACACCTAAGAAGGTGATCCATTTACTCACTTTTTTATACATCTGAGGAATTCAATATTTAGAAAGAAACAGTAGATGAAATGCATGTTTATTCATTTCAGCTGTATTTTGAGCTCCCCTGGAAATTGCACAGAATAGCTGTCCAAAGTGACTTAAGTGTAATTGAGCTTCTAGATTGGTCACATGCCCCTTTGACTTTGGTTACTATATAAAACTGCAGACTTTCTCAAAATATTTTTGTATCTTCATGTTTCATTTAATTTAGGAAAGGATGCTGTTCCAAGCCAAACTTAATGGATATATTTAAGTTTAGAGAATCATTCTAATACTGTGACCTTTATGTCACCTGGAAGAGGGTGCAAAGCACCTTTTATGGCTTAATCAAATTATAAACCACTGAATTTTACTCCTTTTCCATACTGGTATGAAATAGCTTATTTCTCCAGAGGTCGAGATATCATATAGAATAAACTCTGTCCCCTGAGATAAGTATATGTGTTTCATAAAGGCTGACATAGTGAGTTCAGCCCACAATCTCCCCTATTGACACGGAATTACTCAGTGAACTTGGAAGAGCTTCTTATGTCTTTGAATAGAGTTACCCAATTTAGAAAATAATGTAATCATCTGTTGTGATCAAGCCAGGTATCTATTTTGTCCATCTTTAAATACCTCTAGAAAATTAGATGCCTCGGCATCAGGTCAGAGTTAGCAAGCACCAACTGTTTGACCCTGCAGTGACCAGCTCCACATTACCTGACTTTAAGAGACCAAGACACTTAAAATAGAACAAGAGAGCAGCCACCTGGAAGCCCATGCAGCACAGCGTATAGAGCGAATCTACCAAGGCAGCAGGAGATATACCTGCAGGCTGAAAGATAGCTACGGTGGTATATTGCAACACCTTGCAAAGTCTAGCACAAGGCCCTCGCGCAGCACACATGTTCACAATGAATTTTGGTTTTAGGAAAGTACTAAGGCAAGCACATTGCTGGTATGCTGTTCACTCGGAGGCAAATATTCACTTAGGGTAATTAGCTCGAATAGTGAGATTTTAATCATTTCTTTCTCAACATAAATATTTGGCTAATCGATATGAAAGGTATTTATTTTCTCCATAGTTGGCTTTGCTTCCCAGCATTAGTACTGTGTGACAGATGGCTTATGTCATCTCTGCTTGGAAGAACTCAGTTGGCAATATTAGCATGGCATATTTCTGGGGACTTGTGATATTCTATGAGATGATCAAAGATAAAAGTGTCCAAAGGGTATTCCCCGAAGCAAATATATCTATATGATTTGATACCATATCTTAATGAAACATCATAATATGTATAGGTATCTATATTCCATTTAATTAATGTTTTACTTAAATATTATCCTGGTAAATATTAAGAATTCCCTTGAACATACTCTTTGAACACTGGCCATTTGCAATATACATTGGTCATTTATGTTTTCTTTGTCCCCATGTCTGTTCAGCAAATGCAGATAGAACAATCCTGGTGCTAGCAACTTGTGCCTTTAGTTATACCAACCACTATCACATTATTGCAATGACAGGACATGAAGTATCCTGTGTCAAAAGTAGACTTTTGTAAGTTCTTATTTTATGAGTCTGTCCACATTTTGAATTGTTGTTGACAGGAAAGGGTTGTTATATTTTTCAGTCTACATCCTTCTTCATCACACTGCCTATTGTCACTCTGTAGCTTCTGTCAAATTGTTTGCTTTTTAAAAATGAAGAAAGAGGTGGAATGAAAACTGCAGTGCACTGTGGGAAAATAGAGTAAGAGTACATTGGGAAAATGTAAATTGTTTAATGTAGAAGCTTTGAGTAATTGGTATTTCTAGGCTCTCTTCTGGGCACAATAGGCATTAACTTGTGGATTTAATCCTACAAACAAAACACTGTGGTAGGAGTTAAAATGGGTTTTGTGAGAACACGTAAGTAACTCACTCAAGGTCTCAGCAGATTTGTGGTGGACTTGGGTTTTAAACTGAGGCAGCTGGCTCCAGAGTGTGTGTTCTGATTACTATGCTTGAGACAAGACAGCAAAGATCCCATCCCTGAAAGGAATGTCAGAGAATAATTGTTATAGCTTGACTTGCATATTTGTTTTAGTGTCTTGTAGAACATTGCTCCTTGAAGAAAGGGATTAGATTTTATCATTTGTCTTCTGTTTTCTCCATGGTACAATATGCTAACCTTAAAAATACATAACAGTAGGAAAGGAAGGAATTTTACAAAACTGAAGGAAAATTCCAAATCTTTTTGTAGTATATTGGTGTGTATAGGAAAAAGCTAAAGAATAAACTCATGAGACTTAATAATTCCTTTTATAATGTGAAAATCTCTTAGAAGAAATCACTATTTCATTGAAGGACTGAACCTACCATGCATACAATTTAAAATTAGATTGCTGATACTAATTCTTTTACTAAAGATATATGTAATCCCAACAGAAAAAATAAGATTTTTTCTCTTTCATTATTTTTTTCAGGGCTTCAACCATTAAAATACCTCTAAATTATTCCTTTATTGCTAATATTTTAATTTCCCAAAGAATCTCCCAAGTGTAATATCCATAGTCATTCATTAAAGTAGAAGTAGATATAATATTTGCAGTAATTTCTTTACCTTGATGATAATTTTCTAAGATTTCACAATCTCAACTATTTCAAAACTAATGCTAATTACTTAATTATATTAAAATATGCTCAAAATATTAATATACATGCTTAAATATATCTTTTTCAGGTATTATAGTGGTTTGTTATTAAAATATTAATCTCAGATTAAAAGCTCTATAATCAGAGATATTTCCAGTGCTAATTCCATATCAATGTGAGGTACTTAGTAGATGCAGTATACAGGTGACATATCTTGACACAGAAGCCTTTGTCTCTCAGATTTAGTGCTCTTTATGGATCAGAGAAATATGCCAATAAAACATGGCTATGACACTTATGCAGCAGTGTTTTTATTCACTTTTCCAACTTTTTAGAAAGTGTCATCATCATATGTAATATCATTCAGGAAAGTTTCATTTGGATCTATCATCTACAAACCATGAGCCACAGATTACAATGAACTCATGACACATATAGCACCTATCTTGGTGGCTTTGACCATTATGCCATCAAATGTAAAAGAGGTCAGCGTTATAATGGCAGCATAAACGCCTCCCATTGCACCTCATTTACCTCACCGTGCTCACTGCACAGTGCAGACAGTCCCAGCCTCTGCAACTGGGAAATGGAGACTGACAGAAAAACATGAAACCGGCTTAACGGTGCTGTGCGTTTATTCTCTAAGTATGATTAAATAATCATAAGAACTTCTCTAAGGGCTAATCTGCCATATTTTCCAGATTTTCACCTTGGGGACATATTGTCCCTTGTCACTGAAACCTCGGGGACAGAAGGGGACGCCACGGGGTGGCACAGCAGGATGCTGAAACACTGATGAAACAGTGTTCAGTTAATGAAGGCATGGCCCATGGCCTCTGCTGCTCTGCCATATGTTTGAAGAAATGCTAATGACTACAATTCAAATACCTTTTTCATCTTAACTATATGTAAATGTGTTTATAAATGCTCTCTTATAAATATACGATCACATTTTTAAAAGCCAAGTGCTAATGTTGCTTTCAACATCTATAATACACAATAATTAAAACTTAAGCAATTCTGCTTAATTATACCTTATGGGAAACTGTACAGTAATTTATAGAAATTAAGCAGAAAAACAAAGATCAACAGAAATAAAGCAGCAGTTGAATAACTGAATAATAAATCACTTTGATCATTAACTTACAACAGCAAAATCATTGTATGTTAAAGACTTCGATCCTAATTCTTAAACAGCTGACTTGAAAAAGGTGTTAGGACTTTGGGTATTTTTTGTAAGAGCACAGCTTGAACCAATGGTGTAATGGCCTATGCTATTACTCTATTCATATGCTGTCCTCTAAAATAAAGTGGTAATTTGGGGTTGAAAACTTTCATTATTCTAATTCTGATGTTAGATGGACCTTCCCATTTTCTTACACTTTGACCCAACAATCGCAGATGATATTTTGCTTGAGAATGGTGTCTTTTATGACTGTTTGGTGCATGTACATCTGTGTAACCATGGTTCATTTAAAAAAGCCAGTTGTTACCCAGTTGGGGATAGGTTGTACATTGTGCATTTGTTAGAATACTCTAAAAGTTCATTGAAGTAGGTCTGTGAAACTGGAGCTAACTACATTCTAATCAGTAGAAGTGACAGATTCTCACACTCAATAATACTCCCTCTAAACCCTAAAAATAAATCCTTATGGATTAAGTTTCCTTTTAATCAATGAAATCAATAAACATATTTATTAAAAAGTAAATTAGGTAATATTTATCATATCTTGATTTAGCCATTCTATGAAGTATACATACTTTAAAACATGTTGTACATGACAAATATATACAATTGCCTTTATCAATTAAAAATTAATTACGAGCTATTTCAGTCATATATAATCAATCATAAATTATGACCATAATATTTATTTAAATATTTATGAATCATGTAGATAAATTTGATTCTTTCCCAATCCTTCCAAAGGTATGTTTTCTTTATAAACCCAAAAGTGTACCTATTCAGGAAGAAAAGAATATTATCTAAAAGTTTTAAGAGTTAAAAATGGAAATGGGGGATGACTAGCTAATGCATGTTAAGAAACAGACAAAGGTCAAAGAACTTCCTCACTGCAGGCTAAACAATGAGTGATGGAAAGCCACTAGACTGATTTTGCAGATCTAGAAAATAAAGGTCAATGATGTTTCTCCAAATGGGCTTGGCCACAAATATATCAGGATGTATTTAAAAACAAACTGGTGCATTTGTATCCCTCATTGGGAATATTTCAGCTCTGCATAGTTATGGGCATATACTAAAGGATACTGATTACATCGGGACACTCAGGGATTTTTCCAGCAAAAGTTTCTTGGTAAAGAAATGTTGCATGGTCAAGACAATAAAACCGACAAAAGGGCAAATTCTCCTTCTCTCTCTCATTGAAGATGATTACAGGGTGGAATCCATTCAAAGATGGTTAATGTCTTGAAATTCATTTCCCAGACAGGAATCACAGGGAAGATATACAAAATGACTAGTGATAGAACTAGACATTGTTTACTGGTAAATCATTTGCATAATGTTTGCTTATGAATATATTACTTATGAATATGTACTTATATTATTTTTTCTTAATGAATCTGATTTGTTTTTAACAATGGACAGTGGCTTGCTTTCTACCTATCTGGTACTGTTCCGGGTCATAATAGATTCTGTCAATCTAGTTTTCTTCTTATGGCCACTTAAAGATAGAAGAATGATGCATTTGTTCTGGGGTTTGTGGAAAGGGCTTAATGATTCAAAGCATATGGAAATATTTCCAAATAATGTATAACTACAAGTTCAGGAAGTGAGGTTATGTTGAAGTTCAGTAACTTACTAGGGAAAACTGACAACTGGGAAAGTTGGAGGCTTAAGGGTAGAAAATGGAACTGTTCCTTGGACCTCATAAAGATCTGTAATTCTCCTTTTGGAAAGTAATCTCCTGGTTCATTTTCTACCTGATGAACTACACTATGAGTGATCTCTGTACCATGAAATAAATCATGAAAATATTTCAGCACAGACTTTGAACAAAGCAAAGGTATTGGAGGGGATTATTCTCCTTGCATAGGAATGGAATTTATGTAAGCAACTCCAATAAAATCTTTATTGAAATTCCCAGTAATGAAATCTAAATTACACAAAGTGAACAAGGTAAAAGGGAGGTCATATACAGGAATATTGCTTGCAAGCCACTGAACTTGTCTAGACAGGGAAAGGGGTTTCCTTGGTCAAAAATCCACTGGGAAGAATGCTGCCATCTCCATCTCTCTCTCCCTCTGCGTCCCAGTAGTCTTGTGCTTTTAACTCTTGACCTCTCTTTTACAAGATGATCTCCCCTCTAGAACTTTGTAAAACCCCACCCTCTCCTGTCAGGGACTTGGGACACATCACAGTTGAAAACTTTTCTTGGTTTTGGGGGTAGGGCAATTTGAATCCCAAGGGTAGAATAATCATGAAAGCAAGATCACTTATTTCTGCAGTTTTTTTAAATTATGTGTCACTTATCAAAAAATAAAAAGCTGGACATGGTGGAACATGCTTGTAATCCCAGTAGTTGGGAGGCTAAAACAGAAGGATCATGGGTTCAAGGCCAGTCCCAGCAATTTAGCGAGGCCCTCAGCAATTTAGTGAGACCCTGTTTTAAAATAAAAAAAATACAATAGGATTGTAGATATAGATCAATAGTACAAAGGTACAATTACTTCTTTATAGATGTTTGGTCTTTTTCTGGCCACTCTCATTGTTTTCTAATGCATTTTCATTGTTTTATAATGATATTTATCTATATTCATTCAAGTAGTATATTAAATGCAATTTAACATAAAATAGTATTTAAGATAATAAAGTACAAACAGATTAACATTGGATATAAGAATCCTTTTAAAATGTATTTAAAAATAAGAGATTAAGATTATGTTCTCAAAGTATGAATTCTGAAAACAGAATGAACCTTTAAGTGTCCAACTTTCATATCTGGTTTTTAAGAAACTGATTAGCTGTAACAAGAAGGAATTCAGCAAACATGCATTTTAAAATTTAATTTTGTAAAAAAATATGTGTATTAATGCATAGAATATTCTAATTTATATAAAATCATTTATGAGGTAACAGTATAGCCATGTACTCTAAAGCACATGAGCCAAGAATTTTAATAAGGCTATATACCCAACTTGAACTTAAAGACTTGAAATGCTAGGGAAGAGGTAAAATATTATAGTTGATTCAATTTTTTTCCATATTTTACTGTTTCACCTTAATGAGCATTCTATACATTTTTTCAATATACTTATTTGTTAACCTAAAATGGCAGTCTATGTGCCAGAGATGTCAAGTAATGGCATATGTTTTTAGAAAAGGCATATGTTTTTAGAAAGATGTCAAGTAATGGCATATGTTTTGATTGATGTTTATCAATCAGCTTAACTAATCAGTACAATTTTTTGAACATCAATAAGTATTAAGGCATTATTACATAGTTCCTCATTGTAACCACTGACTATCAATAAGCACTAAAATCTATTTAGTTATATAGTCATCTCAGAATGAGAGTAATGAGATATGGACAAACTGTTACTGAGCTCCCTTATTTTAACAAGAAGATTAAGACTCAGAGACTTTCACGCTGATAGTAAATGGCAGAAGTAGGATTGAATCCAAGTCTTCTGTCAACTAATATGGGTATAATTAATGGTGTTTCTTACTCATTAAAGAGTACTCATTAAGGACTTCTTTTCACTTCAAACAATAGGTATAAATGTTGCTGAATTTAGCCCATTAAGTGACTGTTAGATACTATAAGAAGCAACTTAGAAAATAAGATATTCAGAGTAATAATATTATGGAAGTTAATTTTAAGTCCTGTCATTGAGTTGTTGATTTCACATCTTTTTTCAGCTCTTAAAATTGTATAATTAAAAAATAAAAATATAGAATTTCCAATTTCTGTCCATTTAATTGAAAACTGCTATTGTTGCTTCCCATATAGAATGCACTGGAGAGATTTTTGGTTTTGTATACCATCAAGTTATTTTCTTCTCTCTGAGTTGAATATGACATGTGGCTATTAGTAGGACATGGTGCCATCATCATTCCATGTATCTGCATCCTTTTAGTTTACATTTCTGAGGTAGTAGAAATAGAAAAGTTTTTTTTCTATACATGACACAGATTTTCATTTTGCCGTATGGCTGAAATTCAATTTCAATAAACAAATTTCCTTAACATCTTCCAAAGGGTTATTCTGGGTAGAAGAAAAGTTAGTACCAAGTTACAAAAGTGGGCAGTGGGGATAAGACAACCTAGGTCTATTACCTATGACTGCTGGCCCTGACCAACGTCATTTCTCCAGTTATATCTCATCAGGTCCCTGTTCTATCAGCTTTTAATACTCCTTCAGCTGTAAGTTTCTATTCATGTCTTACTACTTTGTCAAACAGGTTCACACCCTTGAATCTGCATCCTGAGGCTCCCATGTTATTCTTCAGCACATAAGAATTATTTTACTGCTCTCATGTCATTATTTATCTTGGTATCTGAATTTTGAGGTTCCCCATTCATTTTGAGCCCAAAGCAAGTCTCTCTCCTCATTCATCTTTACCTTATCCCCCTTTCCCCTATCCCATCTCTCTTTCTCTCTCTTAAATTTTTATTGGTGCATTGTAATCATACATCATAATGAAATTCAAAGTGACAGAGACATACATACGCATAGCACTTGGTGAGCTCCCCTCTGGATACCACCCCCTTTCCCCATACACAATATCGAGATTGAGATTGATGGTTTTGTATATGTACACAGTGTCAATTGAAATGTTTCCTTCATCATATCTCCCCCCCGCCTTGCCTCCCTCCCCCAAACCCCCTCCATCACTCCACTGAAGTTTCTCCTCCTTTATCTGGATTCCTTTTTGTATCACAATTTCTCCCTAGCTTAGTAATCAGAATGATGAAAATCAAAACTACACTGAGATTCCACCTAACACTAGTTAGAACGCAATCATCAAGAATATAAACAATAATAAATGCTGGCAAGGATGTGGGGAAATAGGAACCCTTATACACTGTTGTGATACAGCAAACTGGTGCAGCCACTTTGGAGATTAGTGTGGAGGTTCCTCACAAGACTGGGAATACTACCATATGACCCAGCTATACCACTTCTGGGAATCTTTTCAAAGGAATTGAAGCCAGAATATTATAGTGATACATGCATATCCATGTTTATATCAGCACAATTTACAACAGCCAAATTCTGGAACCAACCTAGGTGTCCACCAACAGATGGATGGATTATGGGTAAACACACAATAGAATTCTACTCAGCCATAAAGAAGAACAAAATTATGTTATTTGCAGGAAAAATGGATGGAACTAGAGAATAATTTGCTAAGTGAAACTAGCCATTCAGAAAAAGTGAAGATCCCTTATTTTCTCTCATGTCATTTTGGAGTATACTACCAGAGGTTGTTTGAGGCCACTGTCTGTACATACCAAGCAACATTTGCTAATTTGGTATCATGGTAGTTTTCTGAGTTTTCCTCAGATAATTGAAGTGGCAGTAATTTTAACATTAATGTCTACTCTTATCTGGGTTTTTTAGTCCCAAATCTACATCATGGATAGGACCAAAGTCTACTTTTATTCATAGTTACATTCTTTATTCTGTATGACTGCATTTTTTCCACTGATTTTGATTAGCCTTAGTCTAGGCTAGTGTCTCAGTTAACATTTGTTCTCAATATTTTGATTGCCATATGTGATTTATAGGCTATTGAAAACCAGGAACACTTCTGTTATTCACTGATAATGTGCATATCTTATGCTCTAATTTTCTAAATGGGAAAAGCTGTGTCTTAGTTTGCTAACATTGCTGTAACAAAATACCTGAGATGGGATAATTTATAAAGAATAAAATTTTATTTAGTTCCTGATTCTAGAGGTTGGGAAATCTAAAAGCATGGAGCAGGCATCTGCTTAACAGCCTGTGAGGGGCTTCTTGCTGCATTATAATGGAGAGGATCATATGCACAGAGAGAGTAAGTGTTCCAGCTCAGTCTTTTTATAACACTACTAATAACACTATGGGGGCCCCATCCTCATGACCTATTCTAATCCTAATTACCTCCCAAATGTCCCACCTCCAAATACATGTGAATTTGGGGACTAAGTTTCCAAGGCATGAACTTTTGGGAGAAATATGCAAATCATAGCAAGAATTAAGGAATAATAAAGGGCAAAAAATGATATTTTAAAATTCTACTCTACAATATTATATTTCACATTGGGGTTAGAAAAGTTGGTCAAATTAGACGTTTAAGACTACATACCAAAGAGAAGTTGTTATTATCAGTTGTTTCAATTTGTAGGCTCTTGTACTTTATACTGCATACCTCTTTTTTAATTAATTAATTTATTTTTTATTTTTTCTAATTATTAATATGCTTTTATTGGTGCATTATAGTCTCACATCATAATGTAAATCATGTTGACAATGGCATACATGCACTCAACATCTAATGCCCCCTCCCAATTTCCCCCCTTCCCAATACAGAGTACTGAGGTTGACATTGGTATATTCACATATCTACACATAGTCGATGGTAGAATTTCTATTGATGAACTTCAGTCTTCCCCCTCCCCTTACCTTAACCCACTTCCCTGGCTCCACTAAGGTTTCTCCTCCATTATCTGAAATCCCTCTGGTTTCACTAAACTCCCTAGCTTGTGCATATTAGAGAAAACATATGTCCCTTAACTTTCTGTGATTGGCTATTCTCACTTAGCATAATGCTCTCCAGGTCCTTCCATTTTCTTGAAAATGATATAATTTTGTTTATACTGCATACCTCTGACTGATACTTATAGTTCAGATGTCATAAATAGTAACATTTATTATGATCTTACTAAAACAATTCCTATGCAAGTTTTTCTTTGGGCAGAGTTTACAAAAGCATATCTCTTAGAATAATCACCTTAAAAAAAGTATATTTATAGAAAATCATTTGTTGTATTTAATATTAATCTATTGACAATGAATTTTTCTAAAAAGTTACTAATGGATAATTTGTTGTTTAATAATTAGGCATGCTGTGTTTATCTCCATTTCACTAATAAAAAAAATGAGTCTTAAGTAGACTACTCCACCTTTGGGGTTTGACTAAAGTCCTGGTTTTTGTCTGTTGTCCTGTGTAATTAGTGTCTTTTTCCTCTGGAAAATGTTTATTTTGGACTATATTCTTTTACTTCACTAATCATATGGGATTATGCCTTCCTTACTTTCCCCACTGCATATTGCAAGTAGATTAGGATTTTGAAAGTTTCTTTAGATGGAATACACACTACCTATTGCTGATGATAGTTCTAAGTAATTTATACTATCCAGTCCTCCTGAATTCTAGGAAACAGTTTTCCTACTGTTTATACATAAGACCTATTCCTCAGGAAAGTGAGAATTCAGTGGAAATAGAATTTTGGTATCAGGAATTATGGACTTGCAGTGGTTTCAGCATTCACTAAGTTTAAATACTGTGTTTTCAAACTATTACTTGCATGCCTTGGAGGTCAAAGACATGGAAACCAAAGGCTTGTTCTATCTGTCATAAAAGTAGCCCTTAGTACCCTTAAATTATAGAAACAACAGTCTTCTATCTGACTCTTCAAAACTCAGTGCTACCACACCTGCTGTTCAATAGCATTTAAATTTGACCACCAACATTTTTCTCAGTGTTAGGAGATATTGAAATACAATATATAGAGAGAGATAGATATAATATATATATATATATATAGAGAGAGAGAGAGAGAGAATATATATATTTAGATGACAAATTTCAGTTATTTGCTTTTATTTTAATAAACTTAAAATTAATTTTTACTGCAAATAGACAATTTTCCATAGTTTTCGTTTGAAGACAGTTCTATTTTTTTTCTTAACTACTTACTAATAGTTTTAGTTTTAGTTTTACATAGCGGACATAAATTTATTTTTTGTGTGTGCATGTGTGTGTGGTACTGAGGATTAAACCCAGGAGCATTCTACTTCTGAGATACACTCCTAGCCCTATTTTATTTTTTTTTTATTTTGAAACAGGGTGTCACTAAGTTAGTGCACACTGGCTTCAAACCTGCAATCCTCCTGTCTCAGCTTCCCAAGCATTGGGATTACAAGTGTGTGCCATCATGCCTAGCTTGGATATAAATTTATGATAAGGTAGTCCCAAAAACCTTTTTGGAAGAGTGAGGGAGATGATAATAGCAAACATTTGCTTAGGAATCAACTGGCCTGTTTAATTAGAATTTTGTCCTCTGAGTTAGACTTTGCAATTAGATTGGGTGATAGCTTGATTTCTGATATAACTTGAGCCCCTGAGTGAGAGTTGCCTACTTCCTTGTTTGTTGTAGATAAATCTCACACTACTAAGTGTGTTATACCATTAAGTGTAAATTTAATTCACCCTTTCAATACTAAAAAGCACTGTATTTGATTCTTCTTACTTATTTAAAAAATAAGAAAACAAATTAGGAATCTCCATATTGAGCCTCTAATCCACAAATTTTATACCAAACCCATTCTTTCTTTAAAAAAATTAACCTGTGGAAAAGGAAAAGGCACAAATTCTAGAGTCATGTGGCTCATGCAAATATGCACAAATATCCCATCTTAGCCTTACATGTGTCTCATATTGACCTGCACAATATATGACACAAACAACTTCTCCAGTTTTGTTTTTATTTGTTTCTGTTATTGTTATTGTTGTTTATGTCTGTTGGATCATGAGATTTGAAGTTCCAAACTAACAGCATAAGATGGTAAGAAGAATGGCAGGTGAATAGTCAACTATCTTCTTTACCCTTTCAAGTATTATTTCAATTTTTATAACAAGACTCTCTCTGAATTGCTCTCATGATGTAGCAGTGGAGTGAAATCTGAAGCATATTTTCTCTGGAAATCCTCCATTCTGATTTGAATGAACTTCTGCTAACTTTAAGCATCATTCAGCTTTGAGATTTCTGTTCCAGGCAGAAACCTGACATTTGTAGGGTTCTATAGAGAGAAGAGGAACTGAAGCTCTTCCATATTTCTTAGTTTTCTCATCCTGTGGCATAAAATACAGTAGACAGGGGTTGGTGACACTGAGTGGCAGCTCCACATTCAACAGTCTCACTTTTTCTTTTCACAAGGAAAAGAAAATGTTCATTGACGTTGTTACCATTTTTTTCCCTTCGGAGATTCTTGAATTTATCTGATTTAGAGGCATTTTCCTGCTACTACTCCTGAGAGTCATTGCTAAAACATAGTCATGTTATTATAGAAACAGGATAGACTAATTATCTCCTGAGAACTTGCTATAATTTTAAGGGTTATGCACAAGATGTTAACTAATCACACAGCTCCCAGATATTTGTAACATGCAGTGTGACTCTGTTGCATTTAAATGAGTGCTAGGCATGACTCCTGATGTGTTGTTTCTGGTGCTGCACAGAAGAGAAAAGGGTATATTATGCAGAGTTAAATTCACAATACTTGACATGTTTTGTTTCAGATATAATAGAAGTGTACCATGTCTCATTACTTTTCAGCAACTAACATTCTCAAAACACAATAATTTTAGTTTAAAAATTATATAATAAAAGAGAAATAATTGACAATTACAAACATAATGTAAATTAATGCAAACTAGCAAGAGTTAATATACATGTGTTAAGATAAAACTCCTTTTTTAAATTATATCTTAAGTCCCAAAATGGAAATGAGAAAACTTGCAGCTTTTTCAAAGTCAATGATATTGCTGTTAGTAATATGAAATACATTAGAACAGCTCAAAATTGTCGAGGTAAAATTAAGAATATGTAGAACTGCTACACTTAATTTATAATTCTATTAATGATATCCTTATGTCAAGGCTAATGATTTTTTAACTTACCTATTTTCATGCAAGGATATCTATATTCATTTTATTTAGTCACTACTTATTCTTTAATACTTTGCTGCCTCACACATCTTAACCAACTATTGAATTTACACTGCTTATAATCCTAATAACATTTTAAGACCCAAATACAACAGGAAATGAATCTATTTCCATTATCCTCCCAAGTCTATTTGAAGCTTTACATTGTTACTTTTCTAGTTTTATTGAAAACCTCTCCTCTAAAAATATCTATGTTCTTTTATTTATTTTTCACCATCTCAGATTATTTTCCTCTTTAGGAACTGGATTTTCCAAAATGTGTTTACATCCTATGTATCTTCAGAAAGTACCTTTTTTTTTGGTACTGAGGCTTGATCCCAGGGGCATTCTACCTCCAAGCTATACCCCCAGCCCTATTTTTTTCTTTATTTTGAAACAGGGTCTCACTAGGTTGCGGAAGGCCTCACAAGTTGTTGAGGCTGGCTGTGAACCTGTGATCCTCCTGTCTTAGCCTTCCAAATACAAGCATGTGCCACCATGCCTGGCAGAAAGTACCTTATTTTTTTTTAAATTTAATCCAAGCATTAACTGCACTAGCTTATATGTAACCCTTGCTCAAAAAATACTACAGGTAATTTAAAGCTTGACAAAAAAACCTCTGTAGGAGTATCCCTTTTAAATTGTTATTTTTGTCATTGCCTGTAGCCATTTTTTCTAAATAGGAATGGAAAATTAAAAAGCAACAATCCAGTCTTTTTTTTTTAATTGCTATGCTGGGATCTCTAATAAAACAGAATTTGAATTGGAAAAATCTGCTTCTGGTGTGAGTTCCATCTTTCAAGGGATAATACAAGTCCTCTGATCTCTGTGTTCATCATGCTGTCTAAACTCAGTTGTCTGCGAGGCTGAGTAAGTAGTAAGTAGTCAGTGGTGGCTTTTTTTTAACTTTTTATGTTCATTTATTGGTGCATTGTAATTATACATTTTGATATATGTCAGGGTATGAACACCATACATGCACACATTGCACATTTAGCCCTCCCTCCAATCCCACCCTATTCCCTCCCCCTTCCCTCCCTTTCATGCTCCGGATAGTGATTGAGTCTTATAGGTTTGTGTATGTACATCATGTGCTATAGTGTGTTTCCCTCCACTCCCCTCCCAACTCCCTCAGTTAGGTCACCTTCTTTGTCCATCTAAAGATTTCTT
>PVJS01010842.1:0-38409 GCA_004027185.1 Glis glis
AAAAAAAAAAAAAAGAAAAGAAAACAACTTCCAGCCAAGATTTGTCTCCCCAGCAAAGATATCTATCAAATTTGATGGAGAAATAAAATCCTTCCATGACAAACAGAAGCTGAAAGACTTATGTCTTCCAAACTAGCACTAGAGAAAATGCTCAAAGAGATTAATTACAAAGAAGAAATAATAAGGAAACACCAGAACCAGAGAAACAGTGATTTCCATCAAACAAACAACTAGTCAAAGAACAAACACTACCTCAAACAGAAATTAAATCTCAAAATGTCAGGAATGAAAACCAATCTCTCAATAATCACACTGAATATAAATGGCCTCAACTCCCCAATCAAAAGACATAAGGTGGCAAAATGGATTAAAAATCACAATCCATCTATATGCTGCCTGAAAGAAACACACCTTACAAGTAAAGATACGCACAAATTAAGGTGAAGAGGTAGAGCAAGATAATCCATGCTAACAGAACTCGAAAACAAGCAGGAGTAGGAATTATTATATCAGACAAATTAGACTTCAAACCTAACCTTATCAGAAGAGACAAAGAAGGACATTTCTTACTGGTAAAAGGAACAATCCAGCAAGAGGACATAACAATAGCCAACATTTATGCCCCAAACATACGTGCAACCACTTTCATAAAAGAAATTCTTCACGACATTAAATCACACATAGATCCCAATACAATAATATTGGGAGACTTCAACACAACTTTCACACTTCTAGATCGATCTTCAAGACAAAAGGTCAGTAAAGATACCTCAGACCTAAGGAACACCATAAACCAAATGGACCCAGTAGACACATACAGAATATTCTACCCAACTACAGCTGAATTCACATTTTTTTCAGCTGCTCATGGAACATTCTCTAAAATAGACCAGATTATAGGCCACAACGTGAGTACTAGTAAGTTCAAAAAATGTGACATAATCCCCTTTGTCTTTTCAGACCATAATGGAATGAAACAAGAAATCAACTATAAGAAGACCCAGAGAAACCTCATAAACACGTGGAGACTGAATACCACACTGCTGAATGAGGAATGGGTAAAAGAAGAAAGAAGGGGAGAAATTAAGAAATTCCTAGAAACAAACGAAAACAGAGACACAACATATCAAAATATCTGGGACACCCTAAAGGCAGTATTAAGAGGAAAATTCATAGCACTGAGTGTCCACATAAGAAGAACACAAAAACACCAAATAAATAACCTGACACACCTCAAAGCCCTTGAAAAACAGGAACAGTCTAACCCCAAAGCTAGTAGAAGACAGGAAATTATTAAAATCAGAGCAGAAATCAACGAAGTAGAGAATTAAAAAAATACAAAAACTCAACAAAACCAAAAGCTGCTTCCTTGAAAAAATAAACAAGATAGATAAACCACTAGCCAACCTAACAATAGAAAGAGAGAATCAACCCAAATTACTAAAATAAGAGATGAAAAAGGTGATATTACCATGGTCAGCGTGGAAATAAGAGGATTATCAGAAACTACTTTGAAAAACTATACTCCAACAAAATGGAAAACCTAGAAGAAATTGACAAATTTCTAGATATGTACAAATCTTCCCAAGTTGAGTCAAGAAGATATAGAAAATTTAAATTGATCAATAACAATCAAAGAGATTGAAGCAGCATAAAGACCCACCATCAAAGAAAAGCCCAGGTTCAGATGGTTTCCCAGGTGAATTTTATAAAACCTTTATAAAAGAACTAATTACAATACTCCTCAATCTATTCAATGAAATAGAAAGAAACGGGACTCTCCCAAATATGTTCTATGAAGCCAACATCACATTAATACCAAAACCAAATAAAGACAGCTCATAAAAAGAAACTACAGACCTATATTGCTGATGAACCTAGACATAAAACTTCTGAACAAAATACTAGCAATGCGCATTCAAAACCACATCAAGAAAATCATACACTGTGAACAAGTCGCGTTCATCCTAGGGATGCAAAGCTGGTTCAACATACAAAAAACAATCCTTGTAATCCACCACATAAACAGAACTGAAGACAAAAATCACATGATCATTTCAATAGATGCTGAAAAAGCATTTGACAAAATCCAACACCCATTCATGGTAAGAACACTATAGAGAATTGGAATAGAAGGAACATACCTCAACATCATAAAGGCAATATACAATAGGCCCACAGCCAACATCAGGTTGAATGGGGAAAAACTTCGAGAGTTCCCCTTAAAAATAGGAACAAGACAAGGATGTCCACTATCACAACTCCTTTTCAATATAGTGCTTGAGACTCTAGCCAGAGCAATAAGGCAAGAGAAGGAAATAAAAGAGTACAAATAGGAAAAGAGGAACTGAAACTATCTCTATTTGCAGATGACATGGTATTATACTTAGAAGATCCAACAAACTCAACTAAAAGTTAGTTCATAGAACTGATCAACAAATTTAGCAAAGTGTCTGGATACAAAATTAATCTTAAAAAATCAGAAGACTTTCTGTATGCCAACCATAAATCCACTGAAAAACAAATCCAGAAGACATTTCTACTCATGATATCCCCCCAAACAATAAAATACTTGGGAATAAACCTAACCAAGGAGATAAAAGACCTCTATACAGAAAACTATAAAACATTGAAAAAAGAAATTGAAGATCTTAGAAGATGGAAAGATCTCCCATGCTCTTGGGTAGGCAGAATGAATATCATCAAAATAGCCATTCTTCCAAAAGTGATCTACAGATTCAATGCAATACCCACTAAATTACCAAAGTCATTCTTCACTGACATAGAAAAATTGTACTTAAATTCTTTTGAAACAACAAAAAACCTAGAATAGCCAAAGTAGTTCTCAGCAACAAGAACCATGCAGGAGGCATCAGAATACCTGACTTCAAACTATACTACAAAGCCATAGTAAGAAAAATAGCATGTTGTTGTTGGCAAAAAAGCAGACACATAGACCAATGGAGTAGAATAGAAGACTCTGAAACAAATCCACACACCTACAGCCAATTGATTTTTGACAAAGGGGCTAAAAACACCCACTGGAAACAAGATAGCCTCTTCAACAAATGGTGCTGGCAAAACTGGCTAACTATATGCAGAAAAATAGAAATAAACTCCACTTTCTCACCTTATATAAGAGTCAATTCAAGATGGATCAAAGACCTAGAAATCAGACCAGAGACCTTGCAGCTACTTGAAGAGGGCATAAGCCCAACACTTCAACACATAGCCACAGGTAAAGACTTCCTCAATAAGACCCCAAAGACACAGGAAACTAAAATCAGGATCAATACGTGGGATTGCATTAAACTAAAGAGCTTTTGTGCAGCAAAGGAAACAATCAAGAACCTCAACAGAGAGCTGACAGAATGGGAGAAGATTTTTGCAGCTACTCCTCTGATAGAGGACTAATATCTAGAATACACAGAGAACTTAAAAAAATCACCACTAAAAAAACCAAATAATCCAATCAAAAAATGGGCAAGTGAACTAAATAGACACTTCACAGAAGAGGAAATACAAATGGCCAATAAATGAATGAAAAAATGTTCAACATCATTAGCAATCAGAGAGATGTAAATCAAAA
The DNA here is from genome assembly GCA_004027185.1 of Glis glis. Lineage (NCBI taxonomy): Eukaryota > Metazoa > Chordata > Mammalia > Rodentia > Gliridae > Glis > Glis glis. Next base: position 3,590 of record PVJS01010842.1, read on the forward strand.
CTACCCTGAGATTTCACCTAACCCCAATTAGAATGGCAATCATTAAAAACACAAACAACAAGTGCTGACGAGGATGTGGAGAAGTAGGAACTCTAATACACTGTTGGTGGGATTCCAAATTAGTGCAACCACATTGGAAAACAGTGTGGAGGATCCTCAGATGAATAGGAATGAACCTACCACATGACCCAGCAATACCACTTCTAGGCATCTACCCAAATGAACTGAAACCAAACTACCAGACTAATGCATTTGTATCTGTTTATAGCTGCACAATTCACAATTGCCATACTTTGGAACCAGCCAAGGTGTCCATCGACATGAATGGATCACAAAACTATGGGATATGTACACAATGGAATTTTATGCAGCCATAAAGAAGGACAAAATTACATCATTTGTAGGGAAATGGAGGGCACTGGAGAACATTATGCTAAATGAGATTAGTCAAACACAAAGAATGAAAAGTCGGATGTTCTCCCTAATATGTGGAAGCTAGGGAGAATGGGACTTAGAAGGAACTCCAGACAAAGGAGAAAACTTTAGTTGAGCAAAGAAGGCGACCTGACTGAGGGGACAGGAGGGAGGAAGAAGGAAATACACTAATGCACATGATGTGTATAAACAAACTTCTCAGAGTCAATCACTGTACTGAGCATGGAAAGGAGGGAAGGGGAGGGAATGGGGTGGAATTTGAGGGAGGGCTAAATGAGCAATGTGTGCATGCATGCTTCTGATACCCTGACACTTACCAAAATGTATAACTACAATGCACCAATAAATGTAATAAATAAAAATAAAAAAGATAAAATGTCCCTGATTCTTGATTTGAAGAGTTAATTTTGATTTTATTCTAGAAATTTAGTACTATTTATGAGACTCTGGTTTCTATTTTGGTATCATATCTTGGCAAGCATTCAGCCTATTTAGGTTCTGAATGCAGTTTGGCTCAATTTTGTGAAATGTAGTTAAACTGAAAGTTTAGTTTTCAAAGTTTTGCAGTCTGTCCCATTTGTGTTAGATCCAGAAACTAACCTGAAACCTGGACATTATTTCATGATGGAGTTATCAAAACTTTTACCACTGTACACTATCATTGTGTAGGCTTTCCCCTCTTTTCTGACACTTGCTTACTTCCAAAAAGGGGTGGACAATATGGTTTTACTTCTCCATTTGGAGAGGGGAAGGGGTGTTATCTCTCTGTCCTTAGAGTAGGGGAATAATTGACAGGCTTTGACTCAGGATCTCTGACTCACCTAATAGGATGAGAGTGCCATTCCTCTGTCTGGTCCTTTAGCTAGAGAAAACAGTCTTTCCTCAAAGCTTTTTTTTTTTCCCTGTTCCCATTGGCATTTCTGAGTTGCAGTCTGTTCTATCATGCTGATTGGAATATATAGATAGGGTTGGCCTATAGGGCAAATATGACCCATTATGCAGTTTCATAAATTTTTTTTATTGGAACACGGTTATGTAGTTTTGCTACCAAGGCAGAATTGAGTAGTTCTAGCAGAGACTGCTTTGCCTGAAAATATGAAAGGACCCTTTAATGAGAAGCATTTGCTGATCTCTGATACAGAGAAAAGATGAGAAAGAAAGAAAAAATGATGAAACACCATTTTATTGATCCATATGTCTTTATTTCCCTAAACAGACTACTTTAATTTCTTACGTTTCAGGGTTTTCTGATATCAGCTTTATATTTTTCCAGGATTATAACTGCAGTTGGTGAGAGGAATAGTGTGGTGTGTGCTCTCTCCATTTTGTCTAGACTCAGAAGACTCTGAGTTTCATGGTTTATACAGACAACATCAGTAATGTACACTTACTGTAAGCCTCAAAGAATGTACACAAATTGCTTATTAAGAAAATAATAGTGAATCAGAGAAATCTAGGTGGTTAGCATGAGCCAGAAAAGTATTGGATTTTCATTTAAGATGTCCCAACCAAGTAGTAAAAGTAGAAGCTCGGGAAAGAATCTGCAAGAAAGCTAGGCAATGATCTTTTCATATACTATAAACCATAAGTCTGTAAGGACAAACCAACAACTATAAGATCATACAGTATCAGAGTTTGTGGTGAAAGAAGGGTATGGTCTCAAGAGCAAAAAGATATTCGATAGAAAGCTTATCAGGCTAGTGGGAGAACAGGAGCTGAGAAAGAGTTATGTAGCTTCTAGTAGGAGCTAAAGGCAGGGGTCCTGATATAAAGCCCGAAGGGGCTGGAGAAATCAAGTCCTTATGAGCTTTTGAAGATGATCAGCCAAAGTTGCTTTCCAGATAGGACATGAATCTTAGAGTAAATTGCTAGAGGTGAAATAAAAATTGAGCAGGATAGGAATAACAGAGAGAAAGGAAAGAAGAAATATAAAAAGTGAGAGAGGGGTGAACAGAACCTGGATTTCTTTTTCTTCTTTGTGTGTGTGGTACTTGGGGTGGAACCCAGAGACATTCTACCTCTGAGCTACACCCCCAGCCCTATTTTATTATTTATTTTGAAACAGGGCCTCACTAAGTTGCAGAGGACCTCACTAAGTAGCTGAGGCTGGCCGCGAACCTACAATCCTCCTGTCTCACCCTCCCAAGTACTGGGATTACAAGAGTGCGCCACCACGCCCGGCTTTTATTTAAAAAAAAAAAACAACTTTTTTGTGTGTGTGGTACTGGGGATTAAACCTAAGGGCATTCTACCTCCAGGCAATACCCCCAGCCCTATGTTATTTTTTTTATTAAAACAGGGTCTTGCTAAATTGCTGAGGTTGGCCTCCAACCTGTGATCTTCGTATCTCAGCCTCTCAAGTATTGGAATTACAGGCATGAGCCACCAAGCCCCGGGAACCAGGATAATTATAGGGCAAACTACTATACTACTGCTATAATGATGTTATAAAACAATAGAGAATTCAACTTCATATTGTTTACTCTTAGAAAAACTATCAGAGGTTCTTGACTGTTTCCTTTGCTGCACAAAAACTCTTTAGTTTAATGCAATTCCATGTATTAATCCTCATTTTAGTTTCCTGTGCTTTTGGGGTCTTGTTGAGGAAGTCTTTACCTGTGCCTATGTGTTGAAGTGTTGGGCCTATGCCCTCTTCGAGTAGCTGCAAGGTCTCTGGTGATTTCTAGGTCTTTGATCCATCTTGAATTGACTCTTGTACAAGGTGAGAAAGTGGGGTTTATTTCTATTTTTCTGCATATGGTTAGCCAGTTTTGCCAGCACCATTTGTTGAAGAGGCAGAGAGCCGACAGAATGGGAGAAGATTTTTGCCAGCTACTCCTCTGATAAAGGACTCATATCTAGAATATACAGAGAACTTAAAAATATCACCACTAAAAAAACAAATAACCCAATCAAAAAATGGGCAAGTGAACTAAATAGACACTTCACAGAAGAAGAAATACAAATGGCCTATAAATATATGAAAAAATGTTCAACATCATTAGCAATCAGAGAGATGCAAATCAAAACTACCCTGAGATTTCACCTAACCCCAATTAGAATGGCAGTCATTAAACACACAAACAACAACAAATGCTGGCGAGGATGTGGAGAAGTAGGAACTCTACTACACTGTTGGTGGAATTGCAAATTAGTACAACCACTTTGGAAAACAGTGTGGAGGATCCTCAGAAGAATGGGAATAAACCTACCATATGACCCAGCAATACCACTTCTAGGCATTTACCCCAAAGAACTAAAACCCAACTACCAGACCAATGCATGTGTATCTATGTTTATAGCAGCACAATTCACAAATTGCCAAACTTTGGAACCAGCCAAGGTGTCCATCAACAGATGAATGGATCACAAAACTATGGGATATGTACACAATGGAATTTTATGCAGCCACAAAGAAGAACAAAATCACATCATTTGCAGGGAAATGGAGAGAACTAGAGAATATCATGCTAGGTGATATTAGTAAGTCACTAAGAGTAAAAAATCGTATGTTCCCCCTAATCTGTGGGAGCTAGATAGAATGGGACTTAGAAGGGACTTAGAAGGGAAGAAGAAGAAATCTTTAGATGGACAAAGAAGGTGACCTAACTGAGGGAGTTGGGAGGGAGGTGGGGGGAAACACACTATAGTACATGATATACATACACAAACCTATAAGACTCAATCACTATCCAGAGCATGAAAGGGAGGGAAGGGGGAGGGAATAGGGTGGGATTGGAGGGAGGGCTAAATGTGCAATGTGTGCATGTATGATGTTCATACCCTGACATATATCAAAATGTATAATTACAATGCACCAATAAATGAACATAAAAAACAAACAAAAAAAGAAAAACTATCAGAGACAAATTTCCATTTGCAAGTTCAAGAAATTAAATTTTATATATAATTTACTTCAGAAAAACTTTGAGGCAAAATATTATATACTGTTACTAAAAAGAAAAAAGAGCAAAAGAGTAGGATAGCATCTCTCCATTGAATTAAAAATGCTCAAATGTGTACTCCATATATTAAAATTATAATGTATGATATAAAAATAGGCTAAAGGATATTGATAAAATGGAATAATACATAAACGAAGGACAAATCAGAATTAGAAAAACTCAAATAGCTTTCAGAATTCAAATATTCAAAATAAAAGTAGATGTTAATTTGAAAACTGACAAAAAGAAATATAAAAATAAATAAATACAACAATAAATAAACACAACAAATAATATCTTTGGAAAATTTTAATATAAAAATTAGTTATTATACAAAAAAACTTTTGAAAGAAATTGAGAGACATTGAACACACACAAAAAATCCCCAAATATGTATAAACAGCATGAAAAAATATTAAATCAAGAAAAAACAAATATTATGTATGTATATAGGAATGCATCACTTTCAATCTCACTTTGTTGTATACTTATGTTGCACCAATAAAATTCTAAACAAAATAATTTAGCAATAAGCATTTCTGCAACTTATGGTGTTATCTCGAAATGCTATTTTCTATGGGAAAAAAAGAACTTCTTGGAGAAATAGCTGAATCCAGGATGTCTAGTCTGGAATATTTTGTCACTTTGGCCAGGAAGGGATAGCAAATGGGGATATGTGAGTTGAAGGGCATAAAATTTCAGTTAAACAGGAGAAATGAGTTTTAATGACATATTTTACACTATGGTGACCATAGTAATAATAATGTATATTTCAAATTGCTGAAAGAGTAGATTTTAAATATTCTTTACCATAAACATATAAGTATGTGAGATGACAGATATGTTAATTAGCTTGATTTAATCTTTCTACAACATATAAGTACATCAAAACATTTTAATCCATAAATATGTGCAATTATATGTCAATTAAAATAAATTAAAAATAAACACACTGAAAGGGAAGATAAAGAGTACCAGAATCAGTATTTGAAGTATACTTGGTTAAAAATATTCCAGATAAAATAAAATACACCAATTGAAAAGACCTATTTTATGCATTAAAAAATCAACATCCATTCAAATTATGGTCAAACAATAGAACATAAGACAAAAAAAGGATTTTAAAAACAGTGAAACAATGTTAGACAATTTTTCAAAAAAGCATTTGGATTCTCCTTCTCCCTCCCATGCCCCAATAAAAGTATAAAAATTCTTGAATGTATAAAAAAGAGAAACCATTAATGTGTAAGATTATTTCTTTTAGCAACAAACAATGTAAATCATAAAATAATTTACTAGTCAATTCAGACATCAATAAATTTTAGAATGTTTTAAATTTTAAGGTAAGCACTAAAACATAGAAAAATAGAAAATGAAATTTTTAAATTTCCAAACCAGTGGAGGGGAAAATAGAATGATAACAAATATTTAATATCAAAGAAGGGAGAGAAGAGATAAAAGAACAAAGAACAAAATGGGAAATTGAAAAAGAAGATGATAGATATAGATCCATTAAATTAGTGATTATAAAAATGAAAATGGGCTAAGCCAATTAAAAGATAAAATATGTAGGCTTAAATAAAATAATAGAATAGCAATATTTCTGATAAAAATACTTTTAAAACATAAGGATATAAGATAAAGTGAACAGAAGATATATATATATATATATATATATATATATATATATATAATGCTGACTATAGGTAATAAAAATTTATATTTCAAAATTTCTAAAAGAGCAGCTACATCTATGGGTTTTGCCTCCATGGATTCAAACAACAGCAAAACAGAAACTTTTAGGGTAGTCAGGTGCTGTGGTACATGTCTGCAATTCCAGTACTTGGGAGGCTGATAGAGGATAGCAGGTTTGAAGCCAGCTTTCAGTAACTTAGTGAGACCTTGTTTCAAAAAATAAATAAATAAAAAGGGCTGGGGATGTAACTCAGTGCCTTAACCCTCCTGGGTTTAATCCTCAGTACAGAAAAGAAAACTATATATATATTTTTTCTTTATCCCTAAAGATATATATATATGTATATATATATATGTATATATATATACATATATATATATATCCAACACCCATTCATGATAAAAAAAAAAACACTGCAGAGAATCGGAATAGAAGGAAAATACCTCAAAATCATAAAGGCAATATACAATAGACCCACAGCCAACATCATGTTGAATGGGGAAAAACTAAGAGAGTTCCCCTTAAAAACAGGAACAAGACAAGGATGTCCACTGTCACCACTCCTTTTCAATATAGTACTAGAGACTCCAGCAAGAGCAATAAGGCAAGAGAAGGAAATCAAAGGCGTGCAAATAGGAAAAGAAGAACTGAAACTATCTCTATTTGCAGATATGATATTATACTTAGAAGACCCAACAGACTCAACAAAAAGGCTTGCAGAACTGATCAACAAATTCAGCAAGTGTCTGGATACAAAATCAATCTTAAAAAAATTAGAAGCTTTTCTATATGCCAACCAAAAATCCACTGAAAAAGAAATCCAGAAAACATTTCCACTCATGATATCCCCCAAAACAATAAAATACTTAGGAATAAACCTAACCAAGGAGATAAAAGTCCTCTACAAGGAAAATTATAAAACATTGAAAAAAGAAATTGAAGAAGATCTTAGAAGATGGAAAGACTTCATATATATATATATATGAAAATTTTGTATGTACTAAACATGTACAGACTTTTTCTCCTTGTGATTATTCACTAAATAGTACAGTAGAGCAACTATTTGTGTAGCATTTAATTATATCAGATATTAGGTAGTCTAGAGATGATTAAAACATATGAGAGGATGTTCATGGTTTATATGCAAATATTATGCTATTTTCTATGAGGGTCTCAGGCATTCTCAGATTTTGGTAACCCCAAAGGGGTCCTGAAACCAATCTTTCATGGATTCAGAGAGATGACTGTAGATATCCACATGCAATTCAGTTTATTAATATCAGTGAAAAGAATCTTTAAGTCAAAAAAGCACTACTAATGGTAACAGGATCAAGCCATGGTGAAAATATTTAATTCAGAAAGATAGGAAAATCTCAAAAGTATATGTACTGATAACATTGGCTAAAATATATATATATATATATAAAGTAAACCCATAGGTATGCAAAAAGAAACAGACATTTCCAGAAATATATGGTAGAGTTAAAAGTCTCTGAATGATTGGTAGAAATATTGGGCAAAACGACAAAATGACAGTAAGGATATACAAGATTTGAATGACTGACAGACTTGACTTAATGGACAAATGGGACCCAGCAGAACCCTCAACTGAACTACAGCAGAACACAAATTGTTTTCTCCTTCCAGAAAACTTTACTGGAACTGAACATATAGTAATTGATTCTCAACTAATTTTTTTCTTTGGTATTGGGAATTGAACTAGGGGCATTCTGCCCCCAAACTACACCCCTGCCCCCTTTTTTGTTGTTGTTTTGAAACAGGATCTCACTAATTGCTAACAATCTTGCTAAGTTGCTGAGGGTGGTATTGAACCTGTGATCCTCCTGTCTCAGCCTCCCAAATACAGGCATTTTGTGTGTGTGCTACTGTGCTGGACCTCTCAATCCATTTTAAAAGACTGAACTCATACAAAGCATGTTCACTGACCATAAAAAAAAAGAATTATAATGAAAAGCTTACCTGAAAATTCTCTTTTGTTTGAAAATAAAATAAGAGACCTCTAAATATCTCATGCTTCAAAGGAGAAGTTTAAAACTACAGTATATAAGATATGTTAAGTTGGATGATAAAAATAATCTTTTAAATCAAACTTGTGACATACAATTAAAATAGTGTTTTAGGTGCTATATCGAAAAAGTCATCATTATCTAATTGCCTTTACTTCTTTGTCAAAAATAAGTTGACTACATTGATCTGGATTGACTCTGGGTTCTCTATTCTGTTCCACTAATTTACTTCACCAGTATCACATTGTCTTAATTACTGTGCCTTTTTAGTAAGATTTGAGGTTGCATAGTGTCAGAACTCTTAGTTCTTCTTTTTTAATATTATGTTGGTTCCTGAGAATTTTGGTCTTTACATGTCAACTTTAGAATCAGTTATCAATACCCACAAAATAGCTTTTTGGAATTTTAGTTGGGCAAATATACATTTTCCAGGTCACAACATTCTCTCTAAACATTAAGACTTGAAACACTTTGGAGCTTTAGAATGTGAAACCCTTCCTCTTCAGTCATGACTAGATTGATCCATTTTCTGACTTTAAGTTGTGGAGACAATCATATGTCCATAAGATGCCTTGAAATTCTACCAAGCAGTATGAAAACTGTTTTTGCATAAAAACAGATGAAGTATTTCTAGAGCATCATTTGGGAAGAAATTGTTTTCCACAAGTCAAATTCCCACAGATATATGTTGCTTTTAAGAGGCTTATAGATTTCAAGGAAACCCAGAGTCCTATATTACAAGGAAAGCTTAGCCAGTTTCCATCCTTCCTTCTCACTCCCCTCCTTCTCTAGCCTCTTTGTGCAGAATTAGTCAACATTTTAACATCTAAAATAGGAAAACAAAGATGAAATATAAGTTCCTGAGCTAAGCAAGAACACCTAACACCTTGTGTAGAAGAGAAAGAAAGCAACAGAATTTTATAAGGGAATTCAAGAAGTTGAAAGACTGAAGTTGTAGGAAAGAATATAGCATTTCATAAAATGCTGAGATGGTGGAACAGAGAGCTTGAAGCTTGTTCTGAAATAAGGGCAAAGGAGGGATGTTCCGGAGAGGAGAAGGTGGGGCAGAGTTGAGATGTACCCAACTATGTCAAGGTAGGGTCGTTTAGAGGGATGAAGGTGTGAATTTGGTATTAACCTCTCTGGTAAAGGGGCAGACTTTCTTCGTCCGTTGGAGAGTGATATGAAAAATAATAAAAATAGTAATTCCCACAGGTCCAGTTCAAAGGCTGGAATGCAGTTGTTTCCTCAGGTCCCTGTCAAATAAAAATATGATAATCATGATGATGATTTTACCTGCTTTTCTTCTGTCTAGCATCTCTGATAGGAAATACAGACTCTCCTATACCTTTTGATATTTCTTTTCATGTTCCTTTACTTTTCTTTTCTCTATTTGATTCCTATTTTCTTCACTCTTAACAAAGAGCAAACAGACCCATATATTATTATTTTATTAATTATTAATGTATTATCATAAAGGGTTTTTTTTCCAAAATTGCAAAAGCCAATGGGTGGGGTAATTTGAAGGGTACAAAAATAGATACAGATTTGTTGTTCAGGAAGTTTATAATGCCAGGTGGTGAGGGCATTAAGGGGAAAGGAGATGGGGGTGGTGTAGCTCTCCATGTTCCCTGTGGTCTAAACAAATGCAGAATATAACCCATAAATATAGTTATGTGGAAGATATAATGGGCAAGGAATTTTGTTTTTCTTACTTTCATTTGATCTGATATATATCTATACTTCTAATATTAAGGTCTGGATAAACCTAATTATTATAAAAATATCTTGCTTGATTGCAAATGGGCGTATTAAAGCCATATTTTTTGCAACAACACTGAATGACTTCTTATCGTGAGTTTACTTAGAATATATCTGGGGGTTCAATAAATTGGGAGGCCTGGTTTCTTCCATGAATAATACAAAACCTCAAAAAGATTTTCCCAGAAACTCAGTCATCATTAGAATTATTCAAAGAATAAAAACTTCTCCTGAAAGGAATTCCCACTAGCTCATTTGCTATGTAAACAAATCTCTTGTCCTGAAGGTATGGTTGGAGTATAGAAAAATATTAAAATGTTGATACCAGATAGATTCTAGGAAAAAATTTAAATTTATAGACAGGCATTTCCTGGCGCAAGGGGAGATCCTTATGGTTCAATGAGTCTTACATTAAAAATAAGACAAGGTAAGATAAATTAGCCCAGAGGATACTGTAGGCATGAATTTTATACCCAATATTACTAGGACTATAGTACTGAGCCCCTTTGCTCTTTTGGAGTTGTGGGAAATGAGGACTATATCTACCAATAAATTCATGTAGATGCAGCTAGTTTGTATCATTGACTGGGAAGCAAAAAAAAAAAAAAAGAAGGAAGAATAACATCCCACCGGCTTATCCAAGCAAAAGCACCAGGCTCAGTCATTCATTCAGTAAATCAATATCTATAGAGCTCCTGACATGTTCCAGCCAGTGTGGGTGCTAGGTGTTAGGTGCTCAATAAACATTGGCTTGTTAAATAAATGAATGAATATACTGTTATATTTGCAAATGCATAACTTGAAGTGCTCCAATTTGAAGCTATGACATTTTGAATAAGCTGTTCGGGAGGCCAGAGTGTAAGATCTGGTTAGGGAATGGGGGGGGTAAAACAGGCATTAAAGCTGAAGGAAGACAGAACTTCTTTTGGTCTCCTGGCACTTAGGTCTGGGCTTGGCAGGAGAGGTACTCTGAGCTCCTGATACACTGAGGTTGGTGCTGTGGATGATTCTCCTTCTGGGCTATGTGATCCAGCATTTAGTTGTCCAGTCTAACCTATCTTTAGGGCTTGAGTTCCATTCCTTTATTATTGAATATTCAGTAGACTCTTATTAAAGGTGACAGCCTTGTCATGGTTATGTTGCAACTTGAAACTCACAAATTTCTTCTTAGGTATGAGTAGAGGTTGTAACTTTTCTTTCTTTCTTTCTTTCTTTCTTTCTTTCTTTCTTTCTTTCTTTCTCTTTCTCTCTTTCTCCTTTCTTTCTCTTTCTTTTCCTTCCTTCCTTCCTTCCTTCCTTCCTTCCTTCCTTCCTTCCTTTCTTTTTTCTTTCTTTCTTTCTTTCTTTCTTTCTTCTTTCTTTCTCATGGTACTAGGGATTAAATCCAGGAGAGTTTTTCCTCCGAGCTACACCCACAGCCTTATTTTATCTTTTATTTTGAAACAGGGTCACACTAAGTTGCTGAGGGCCTCATTAAGTTGCTGAGGCTGTCCTGAGCCTGTGGTCCTCCTGTCTCAGCCTCCCAAGTACTGAGATTACAAGCATGCACCACCACACATGACTATGTTTCCTTAATTTTTAGGAGTAGAGGTGTCATGGTTCAGCACAGAGAACAGTGTCCTCACAGTCTTATAAATATGTGAGAGCAGGAGTTGGGGGATTGCTTCTAAGCACATGTAAAGATCACTCAGAAGTAGTGAGGATAGGAGGACTGAGAAAGGTTAATCTCATACAAATGTGGTTTAATTTTGTGGGCATTTGCTAATATATACCAAGCAAACACAAGCTCATGCCTGCAATAGTTGCTAACTGAGCACCCATGGAATAATGAACAAAACTGAGCCCTGGTAACGAGGAAACCCAGGCATTCCCCAAGGAATGGCTGGGTTAGTTCAGGGATGCTCAGGTCTCTCCTTGAAGCCAGGACTGATGATATTTATGTGTGGGACACAGGTTCACTGGATATTTATGGATGTTCCCAACACTGGCCAACTAAGCACTTGCTCTTCCACTCAGCAAAACCTATAGGAATCCAAAGAATGTCTGATGCACTCTAAAGGAAAATTTGAGTCTTTTCTAATTTATATGTCATATAGGTGTTTAGGTGTTTATAAACTATTAGTGAACATGAAACATGCACATTGACATGGAACAAAATCACCTATAAAACATTTTGACCTGATTATGACAACATGTGTCTACAATTGGTGTGAAAATTCTTCCACGGTAGAAGTAATAAGAAGGGAAGAAAAAAAATGGCAAGAAATTGGGCATGATGTTGTGAATACTTCCAGATACTAGGAGTGAGGAAGAAAGCACATAACAACTAGGAAGCTGTCCTGAGTCACCAGTGCCTACAGTGGAACGTCACAGGAAGAATCCACTGGAGGAAGAGCCAGCGAGCAGAGTGTGCATCTCCTTTGCTCAAGCCACCATCTGCACACCTGAGAAAACCCCGGGGACAGGGAGAGCAGGGTATGAACATCTTCCAAGCTCTGCTGAAGTTCAGAGCAGGCCACCGAAGGGGTCAGTCTCTCCTTCTTAATGAAATGGTTCTTAGTGAGGAGTCAAAACCAAAAATAAGCAAACTGAACTACCTCATCCATATGCACATTTTTACTTTCTGTTTAAATGAGGACCCAGGCAGCCACATCACCCTTATCTCAGGATTCTCTTTAATGTGCTATGAGCAAGTTCAAGGTGGGAACGTGAAGGATGGATATGATCAGTATGATCAGATCCAAACATTCCACTGGTATTTTCCTGATTTTCACTATATTTCTCAGTCCCCCAGGATGGCAGTAGTTCTGTGGAATTCCCTGCAAAAGAAAGATGGGGGAACAAACTTTCAGGGACCACTCCTTGATACATGCAAGGAAGACCAGGGAAAAAGCAGACCCTTCCACCCACCCTGGGGTTGGCCATACTCCAGCATGGTCTCCTTTTAGTGCTAGACTCAAGAGGAAAGGCCAGTGAAGCTGTTTCACTTCTCCTGAGCTTATAACCTGGGGTAGGCTCCCTGGGGTGAAACATCTTAAACTGAATGTATGCTTTCTGGTGGGGTCACGAGATTTTCACAGGGAAGTGTGACTTCTACTTCTGACAAGCAAGAGCATCGCTTGATCAGCATGCAATCCTTAGGGGAAAAAAAATTTGGCTGAGCTAAATGGAAAAGTATCAGGCACAAACAGATTAAATTTTCCTTTAAATCAACATGGCCTTTCAAAAAGGTAAGAAAAACGTTTGGAGTGAAACATGCTGGGCATGAAAATTTCAGGTAAATTATCCACCCATCCTGAGCAAGAACAAGAAACCCTCTTCTGCTAAACCAAAGAGAATGGGTTATTTGTGCTTCAGGCAGAGGTATGGCTTTCTGACACCACATTCCACACTTCTCAAGACCCTCAGTCTCCACTTGAGTAATTCTGTACTTAACTGACCAGTGTTTGGGGTGCTTCAAGTTTGCACAGGCTCCAGCTTGACTAGAAAGATGACAAAGAACCTTCCCTCTCTATGGACAACAGCATTTCCTTCATGGTAAATGTGATGGCTATGTTTTAGTCTGATCACTTTGCATTATAAAAGTGTGCTGAGTCCTGTATTTCTTCAGACTTCGTAAGGCTTACTGTAGGGTTTTCCTGCAAGTCAGTCTTATGCACTGCCTTTCTGTTATGTGCACTCTTTCTTCTTCCCAAATCTCACTTCTTTCCCTCTACTATTTATTTCAGTGATCTAAATGAAAAGGCCAAGGAGAACCTCCCATCTGTCACCTCCATGCCAATTACATTCAATTCACCATCAAGTCTAAACAACTTTACATTTCCCTTAGACATATATATTGATTCAATAAATACTGCTGAATAATGAGATATACAGCAGTCACAGACTTGTGCATTAGAGATACCTGAGTGAAAGAGGTGATGTTCTCTTAGAACTTCCTTCTAGAGGGGGAATGAGGCAGTGATTAACAAAAATTATTTTGTGTACAGATACTTATGAAGATTATCATCTTCATAAGGTCTCTATAAAGGAGAGTGACATGCTTGTCCTCCTCACACAGAGTGATACTAAAGCTGAGGTCTGCAGTAATGTGAAAGAGGTAGCTATAAAACAATCTGGAGAAAGATCTGCCCAAGCAGGAGGAATAATAAGTACAAAGGCCCTGGGGCAAGGAATGGTAAGGCCAAGATAAGATGAAACAATCATATAGCCTTTGGCTGAGTCATAGTGTGACTGTAGTTTCAAAGCCTGATACAATGAGAAAAGAGCCCAATAGGCTGTGATGAGAAATTTTGGTTAATTTTAAATGCAACAGGAAGCCATCAAAGGGTCTGGGAAGGAGAATAGCATATATCTACATTCTATTTAACATATATGATTTGAAGTGGTTTGGGCTAGGTAGCAGTTATGGAGAGAAATTACATATTTCTTAAATACTAGAGAATTACAGTTGATACGACTCACAGCTTAACTGGATATGGAATATGAGGCAAATGGAGACATTGGGGATGAGGCCTGGGTGTCTGACCTGGAGAGCAGGCAGCCAGAGGCACCACTTTCTCCTACCATCTACGTCTCTGCCACAGTCTAGCATCTTGTCCACGCAACTGCAGCCTTGATCCTTCAAATTCATCATTCACACGATCTCCAGGGTGATCCATAGGGTAAAATAATGTGCTCTCATTACTCCACTACTCTATATCACCATTCAGTGGCTTTGTATTATTCAAGAGAGATGACAAGCCCCTTTATACAATGTTCTGTGACATAGGAGACAGAACAACAAGCTATATCCCAAACTTCTACACCCTGGTATAGCTGGCCTATGTAATTCCTTCTCTTTTAATGTGCCTGTGAATATTATGGCTGATTCTTACACGAGGAGGTTATGCTATATGCTAACAGGAAATTATATGGGGTGAGCCTGACTTCGTCTGGTGAAAATTTTTCGAAGAGGGCTCTCCTTTCCTGATTAGACATATTCTCCTGCTTGCCTTAAAGATATAAGACATCATACAACAGGCACACGAGCTTGGAAGATGAGCACAAGGCCCAAATGGGACACTAGTCCCACCGGTATCTTGATTTTAGTCTTTTGAGACAATAAGCCAAGATATCAACAAGCCAGGCCTAAATTCTGGACATGTGGAAACTGTGAGAGCACACACAGATATTGTTTCAAGTCAGTAAGCTTGTGTCGATATGGACTGCAGTCATGTTGACTGGCCTCAACCTTTGTATCTTAATAATACAAAGTAATTTTCAGATTCAGGCCTTTATCTAGCTGTTTTTTGCTCCCTTGGTAACATTGGCTTCTCTTTTTTATTTTTCCTATCCCTATATCATCTAATCTCTACCTGGAACCACTCAGGTGGGAAGGCTCAGTTCATGGTTCACCTTCATCTATCTATTCATTCTTTTAACATGTGTTTTTCAGCATTCACTTTACACCAGAAGATGCAAAGTAATTGACAGACCTTTCTTCCTTCATTTCAAATATATTCAATGGGGGAGAGAGATTTTTACATACATCAACAATCAAATGAATGTTTAAGTTCCAATTAGGATGAAATCTATGATAGAAAGATTGGACCAAAGAATAACAATGGCTTCTATTCAAAGCCTCTCCATCCTTACCTGTCCTTCTATTCTGTATCTGCTCTCCATAGACTGTAAGCATACTAAAGGTAGGGAGAGACTTTTATTAATCTCTATATTCCTAGTACCTAGATCATGTGCCTCATACTTTGCATAGTCATGGTAACATTTGTTGAATAAATAGATATAGGATCTCTCAGTTCCTGTCTATCATCATGAAAGCCAGAGCAAACCATTACAATACCAAAGCAAAGCCAAAATCCACAGATTTACCCTACTCTTGAATCAAGGATGACCGGGACTGGGAACTTAGTATCCAAAAGTGGGACCTCAATTAAACAGCTTCTCCCAGGATTGTTCCTAGCATCCCTGAACATATGTTTTAACATGACCCAGTAGCCTCCTTGATTCCCAAACTGAAATGTTAATTTATCTTCCTTGACTTTTTTTCATGGTACTTGGAATTGAACTGAGGGGAATTTTATCTCCTACCTATATTTCCAGGCCTTTTTTGAAACAGGGTCTCACTAAATTGGTGAGGGCTCGCTAAGTGGCTGAGGCTGGCGTTGAACCTGTGATCCTCCTGTCTCAGTCTCCCAAATACTAGTATTATAGATGTGTGCCACCATGCCTGGCTTTCCTTGACTTCTAATAGTAGACTCTGGTGCCTTTCTAGTTCTCTGTTGGTCCATTTCAGCTCTCTTGTGTTCATTTGTCTATATATATATATATATATATATATATATTATATATATTGTAACATATATATTACATATATATTACATATATATTACATATATATAATATAGTGTAATAAATATATATATAGTGTGTATATATATATTTATTTATTTATATTGTAATTATATATCATAGTGAGGTTCAAAGTCATACAAAAAAATGTGCATAAGTCTTGGTGTGTTTTCATTTAGATCCCATTCTGCTACCCACCCCTCCCCATACATAATACTGAGATTGATAGTGATGATCATATATGGGAGCAGCATAATTGAAATTGTTTCTTTCATCAGTTCTTTCTTTTCCCCTCGCCCCTCTTCTTGTCCCCTTTCACAATTCTATTGGTCACTTTCCTTAATTACTTAAAGTCCCTTTTGTTTCCTATTTTCTCTCTGTCTTCCACATATGAAAGAAAACACTCAACCCTTGACTTTCTAAGACTGGATGATATCACTTAGCATAATATTCTCTAGTTCCATCCATTTTCCTGCAAATGACATCATTTTGTTACTCTTCATGGCTGAGTAAAATTCCATTGTGTATATATACCACATGTTGAATAAACCATGTAGTTTTTTCTAATCTCATTCTCTGTTTATAATTTCTCTTGCAGAGATTCCTATTACTGTAGGTCTTCGTTAATTTCGGGGCCTCCCACAAACTTTAAACACCTTTTGTAAGTTGAGGTGATACATTTCCTATGTTGTTTCTTGGTGCGAGACAGGTATTCATTCCCCAGCTCCCCTATATGACTCAGGTTCTCTCAGACTCAAAGCCTGGATTCTGAATTGAAAGATAGTAATTTTAAAAAGCAGGTCCCATCTGGGGTCCCTTTAGGAGATAGTAGTTATATCTCCATACAGTTTCTAGGGATAGTGGTGGCTAATTTTCTGACAAATGAATCTAGGGCTGGCTTTTGCAATGTCTGTGCCCAATCAATGTACCAGGTTATCTCTACTAGGAACAAATCTGTGCTATAGTTTTTGACATCTTTCTGTGCTACATAACCTGGAGATTCTGTGACTTATCCAAAGGGTCAATTGGCATTCAACTGAAAGAATAGACACTGAAAATGGTGTGCTTGGTCTCTATTGTTGCCCACTATCCACCTGGCCATTACCCCATTCCCTGTCATGTATACACACAGGCATACAGAGAACAGATGTTTTTGAGTTTGGGTAAAGGTACAACACGTATTAGTGTTTTGCAATTCCTCTTGGATTTGGAATGCTTTACTGATCTTGTCCACTCTTCACATTTGGTCTCCCTAAACCTATAGCTCAACCAGACTCAATATCTTCTCTCCTCCAACTGTGATTCTGATCCAGCATGCTTAGCAGCAAAGTCCTTATTGAAAGAGCTGTATTATTCTACAGATCTCTCAATGGAGAGCTAGGCAGACAGGTTTGAACAACAGTTTCATCTAAGGAGTGCAAGACTTGCCCATTCCCACACATCTCCCCAGAAAGAAAACTCACGGCAGTGGCCTCATTAGCAACTGATGTACAGATCTGCTGCCAAGGAAACTACATCCTTTTTGATGTCCAATGCCAGAGCTTAATCAAAAATGGAAACAGAAAGGAAGTTCTAAAGCAAACAGCCAGTTGTTTTTTTCCTACACCATAATCTCAGCAGGCCCATTATATTGGCAGGTCAGCTTACTCATGCAATTACCCACATGATGAGTGGGAGGAAGCAAACGGGGCTGGATCATGTGGGGTAGAGTCCATTGATGCAGCAGCTCACTTTTTTCCAAAGACAGGTGAGTCCCTCATCAGCAAGGATGATGGAGTGCCCACCAGATGCAGAGTTCCATCCGGAGGTGGAGACTAAGGATGCTCTGAGAATCCCTGACGATGCCAGGATGCAGTTTCTGACAGCCATACTGCTATATTGAGCAAACTTCTCGATGTTTCCACGACCTTTTAAAATTCCTATTATCACCTGCCTTTGAGTTTTGCACAACAAAATGCAAATGAATTCAAGACACCAAGTGTAATGAGGAACTGCTTTACTTAGCCCAATTTAGTTAGCACACCAGTACCTCTCTCCTGGTCTCCTACAGAGGTACTTTCATGAGTAAGAGAAATGGCAGGAGTGAAAAGGACCAGCACTTGCATCTGGAGGGAAATCTTAACCAGTATTGGTTCTGCCACTTCCTGGCTCTGGGTCTTTTTGCAAGTTACTCCCCAAGTCTGAGGCCCTTCCTTGTAAAATAGGAATCTCAGTCCACAACCCACGAGTGATGTGGGGATATGCCTGGCATGTAACACAGTGGTCACATGCTGTCAATCATTGTTGGCAAAATCGATTGTTGCAGAATCTGTGGCCAGCCCTATTACAAAGTACAAAGATCTAGAAACTAACTGCGGGGAGAAGAGAAGACATTAGGAATATATTAGCTGAAGAGCTCCTTTTCATACTTCTCCTTCAGCGATGGCAGGCATGATTCTGTCAGCATCTGGGTGCCCACATAAACAGCTGTCTACATGGAACAAGGCAGGAGGCCCATCTTAAATAATGAAGATAGACTACATTAATTACACCATGGTAAGTAACTATCATAGAAAATATGACCGTTATATGATTGTTATTACTTTTACTACATTATTCATGCTGACATAAATATAACAGCCCACTAGTCATCAGTGTCCAACTGTTTTTATAGAGAAGGAAAATGGAGCTCAAAGCATTTAATGGCCTAATGGACAAACCTCTAAAATCCCAGAATAATGGTTGACAATGCAGGAAAAGAAGTCGGCAGGGTTGCCAGTAGGACAGCATAATGACAGAACTCTATTTTAATTTTGACTTCCCATTCTACTGCTGTTTTCCTAGCCTGTCAGCTTTATCACTGGGCAGAACAGGTTACAGCATATGGCAGAATGAAGACAAGAGCCCATGGTAGGTTACCCTGGCCCAGGATATCAGAGGTGATAGACCAGTTTTATCATTTGAGCTTCATTTGTTTGAGTTTCAAAAACAACATTTCAGATCTATACTGTCCCCTCACATAACAAGCCTCTGTGATGGTAACTTATATGAGAGTGATTTTACCAAATAATCTTTCATATGAAGTGGGTGAGACAGCAATTGGCTCAGAGACACTCCCCCCACCCCCAAAAAGCACAATTGCTGGAGTATTAGGTTTAACGAATTTAAATCTTCACTCTTCTCAGGATATTATAAAACCTATTGTTGTCTCCGAGTATACATAGGAGAATGGACCTAAAAGAGAAAAAAGAAGGAGGGGTTTATAGGTAGAGAATATGCAAGGTAAAACCAATTTTTTCAAATTTATAATTCTCAAAGACTTTCTAGATCTACCGATCTTCCTGGGCTTGTTCACGGACCCACTCCTCAGCTTCTGCCTCATACAGATCTGAAATGGACAAGAAAAGGACACTTTTTTCTTTTTGTGGTACTGAGGATTGAACCCAGGGGCCTCCGAGCTACACCCCCAGCCCTATTTTTATTCTTTGTTTTTGAAACACGGTCTCACTAAGTTGTGGAGGGCCTAAGTAGCTGAGGCTGGCCTCGAACTTGCAATCCTCTTGTCTCAGCTTCCCAAGTACTGGGATTAAAAGTGTATACCACCACACCTGGCACAGAAAAGGACATTTTTAAAAACATAAAGTTTTTGAAATTTTTAAGAAGAGATTAAAATTTATCCATGATAAGCACTTAGAAAATATAGAATACAGATGTATTAACAACATTAAGGTGGGGATGACTTTTCAACTTCTGTAGATGGCTATTCTAAATGTATATGGATATAGAAATGTATCAGTCATTCATCAGGTATTTCTTTGGGGGATTCTATGTCCAGAGTAGAGGCTGGACAATATGTGTGGGTCTTTGTAACTCCTATAACATTAGTGAAAATTATCGTTATTTTGTCACTGTTGCTCACCTCTGCTAAAAGTTCAACTGTTATGAAAAACTTCAGAAGTCAGAGTGAGAGATTTAAAAATCTCTATCAGAAATCTCTCAATAGCTGTCAAGTAGGACAAGCCATGTATTGGTGACCGGCTACTCTCAGGATTCCCCGATCATCTGAAATGATGCACATGGAACACTTTGCAGCAATGTACAACGTGTGCAAGGTCATCAGATTATCCTAAATCAATGATACAGCAGGTGTGACTTACAAGCTGATCCTATCATGCTCACTTTATTTTAAAGAAAATTTCATTGATTTTTTCTATAGTAACTACACACTCTTCACAGAAAGCTTTAATATTTTCTATTTTACTTGAAACTTACTATGTAGAGCAGTACTTAAATTACTAGAAATTCTTATTTAAGTTATTATGGAAATTTAAGAAACATGTAAAAGTGAAAAGAATATAATCATAATTTCCATGTATCAATGAACCAGTTTTAACAGTTTTCAACACATGACCAAGTTTATTTCTACTTCTACCCTCTTTGCCCTAATACACACACAGTGGATTTATTAAAGCAAATACTAAATATTGTACCGTATTCTCCTTAACTATTTCAATATGTCTCTAATGTATAAGGACTCTTTCTCCACATTTGTTTTTAACTTCACTATAATAGATGACCATGTGACCTTTATTTTTTTTCTTTTGAGCCTGTCTATTTTGCCCAGGGTGGCTCCAAATTCCTAGGCTCAAGTGATCCTTCTACCTCAGCCTTCTGAGTTGTTGGGATGATGAGCATGTATCTCCATAATTGGCTTAAAAGATCATATTTGAAAGAAATCTTCAGGCCAGGCACAATGGTACATGTCCTTAATACTGGTACTTGGATGGCTGAGTCAGGAGGAGTGAAGGTTCGAGGCCAGAGCATGGTAACTTAGTGAGACCCTGTTTTAAAATAAAAAATAATAAAGGGTTGAGCATGTAGCCCCTGTGTTCAATCCCTACTACCAAAGAAAAGTCTTCAGAAGACAATTTCTGATTAAGAATATTTATTGTGTCATGTATCTTACTTAAGCATATTTGATGACTCCTCATAGTCCTCATGCCGAAATCTCAGCCCCCCAAATTATCCTCTAGTCAAAACCCTCCCATAGTCTCCCCCATTCTATGTGTACATTTATTTGATTCATCATCATGCCAAGCCTGCTGCTACTGTTCTGTCTGAACCCTACAAATTTTGCAAGGACTTGCCCAATCTAACCTCTTGATTTCCACACATCATTGAAGCCTCCAGAGTGTATTTTTTCTTTAATCCCCTCTTACATTTACTCCACTATTAGAAGGCAGAATTACAGGGATTAAAAGCATATGCTTTCATGTCTGACAAAGTAGGGTCTGTGGATTTCTCATGATTTACTAGCTGAAGATCCTTGGGAAAGTCCTTCCTAAGCCTCCTATCCTCTGGTATTAATAGGAACAATTTATATTGTTGTTAAGGAGATGAGTTGATATCATATGTATGTATACAAATGTGTACATATGTGTATAAATATATGTGTTTATATAATACACATTAATGTATATAATACGTATATATATATATATTGTATGACAGAGAAAAACCTGGTATTTCACTTTTTTTTCTACTGAGGATTGAACCCAGGGTCATTCTGCCACTGAGCTACATCTCCCAAATTTTTATTTTTTTAATTTTGAAACAGGGTCTCACTGAGTTGCTGAGTCTGGCCTGGAACCTGCGATCTTCCTGTCTCAGCCTCCCAAGTACTTGAATTACAGGCGTGGGCCACCACGCCCGGGTATCTTTCACTTCTTAATCCTTGAATTGTTAGTATTTTTCTTTGTGTTTATTTCTAGACATCTGCATCTTGAAGTCACAGCCTTTGATTTTTCCACAATATTTGGATTCACCCGGGAGTCTCTCAAAGGTGTTTCAGAGGACAGCTGGCCAGTGTGCAGAGAGGCTGAGAGGCCAGCGTTCTGCCTTCTTCCTATGTGCTGGCATTATGTTCAATAGAAGATCCACTCCCCCCTCCCTTCGAGCTCGCTACCAGGCTTGCCATGTGTGTTGGTACAGAGCACTTTAAAGTGAATCTGTACATTTCTCCCCAAAGGAAAAACCTTTTATGCAGAAAAACAGATGATGGGACAACTAGAAAAACAGTCATTTCTAAACGAAGTGAGTTTTGAGACAGCTGATCCTACCACGGGGCTGGCTGTCTTTATCCTGAAAATGTCATCCTTCTTTAGTCTGTAAATATCATGTTATAGAACACCTTAGTGCTGGCTTTAGGAAGAGACAGAGCCGAAGATGCACAGGCAGTTTACTGTCAACCAAAGGACAATGCTTCTTTCTTAGATTTAATAAAAAGGGGAGGGGGCTGGGCAGGCTGCAAAGGAGAAAGGACATGCAATATCCCTCCTGCCATGACATTGTGCCTTCCATAACAAAATGATGAAAGAGTGCTTTGTCCTCCCAAACGCTGGTCTTACTTGGGCACATTCCCTTTTCCACTTTCAAATGTGTGATTTTTTGGAATATGACTGTGGCTTCCCATTTAAACTTATATCCAGAGGTTCTGTCAAAGGCTATGCAGGGCCCTTTTACCTTGCAGTATCTCCCCATCCCAGGCCAAATCCTCCATTTCACTTTTTTAAAGTCTAACACTCAACTAAGTAAAGATGTAGTTCAGTTAACCAACACTTTGTGAAAAAATAAATTTCCTCAGAAATGTAAAGATTATTTTTCTTACTGTGAAGCGCTCCTTACTGTGAATTACATAGTCAGATTTCTTTGCATTCGTCATCTGGGTGAGAACAGAAAATGATAATTTCATTGTGAAGGGAAAATAATTTGGGTATATAGATCAATTCTAGTAGGGGCCAGTCTGTGAAGGTGGTTGGTATGATAGAATTTGTACAACTAAAAAATCGTATGAAAGGCTGCTGGTGGTTGGGGGTGAAGGGGGCATGTAGGAGGAAATAAAAAATGTAGGAGATGATGAGAGGGAGTCAGAGAAAGAAGTAGAGAGTGCAGGGGATAAACTTCATCCTTTTGAAATTTTGCTGGTATTGCACATTGAGGAAGCAGCAAGAAGATAGTGGTTTAGAGTAGAGGATCTGGAGACAGATGGCCTGTGAACTAATTCCGGCCGCCCTACTTACCAGCTCTGTGACTTTGGACAATTTACTTAGCTCCCTTAAGCTTCAGTTTCCTTATCTGTCAAATGAGGATGAAAAAGTGCTCACAGGTCACAGGGCTGTGTTGAGGATTAAAGGAGATAATGGATGTTGGACATGTAGCAGTGTCCAGTGCACATTATGTACCTGCTAGATGCTAAGTATCATTAAATATATTTTCCTAAAGTAAGAAAATAGTGATTAGTGTCAACTTCTTCTGATTTATAAACTACCCATTATATGTGATTGATCATCTAAGGTTCTCTCTTAAGGGTCAATGTTAAAATATCTAATGTTTAATTAAAAGTTTGCAGTTTATTTGATGAATTCCTCTAAGCGAACATACTTAATGCAACACTCAGTACTTTGTAGAAATGGTTGTAGCTCTCTAGATGTGTATGCACATCCGATCTTCATAATAACCTATTACACAGGTGAGGACTTCTGGGCACAGAGAGATAAAGGAACTTGTTCATGGCTCTTTAAGAATTATGGTGGATCCTATGTTCTTAACATTGTAAAGCCTGGACAAATGAAGTGACTTATTGAAGAGCCTGCAGCAAGTGAGAAGTGGGACTAGTGGCCAATCTTGTTACATTTTTCTGCTCCCAAATAGTATTCTTCCCTTATTAGCTCACATCTATCCTTCATGAGGGCTATCCAGCTTACTGCAAGAAGAAGGAGTAGACTAAGTATTCAGAGGTCTGGACTCCAGCCCAATTCCCCCACTCAACACCTAGGTAGATTAGAGTAGGAACTGAATAGGGACTTTGATCTTTAGCTTTATCATAGGTGACTAACTATGGCAATTAGTTCTTAGAATAGCATTTTGGTTCATTGAAAGATCATTTCTTTAAATGAAATATTTTCTTTCAATGAAATAATTTTTTTCATTGAAATAGTGAACAATTATTTTGCAAGCTGGAAAACACTAAATGGCAATGAGATATTATTTGTATTATTACCAACATTAGTATCCTTTCTTTGAATATACCATTGGCAATCATCTATTGTCACAAGTCTTATTGATAATCATAATTCTCTGAAGCATTTGTTGTTGTTGTTATTTTTAACTACCAAGTTCCAGACTCCACTCTTTGGGAATCTGATGTTGTTGATCTGGGGAAAGGCTTCTGAAATACATTTTTAAACCTTCCATGTATATCTGACTACATCAGTTTATGAACCTTCTATCTATGCTAAAAATTTTAGCTCTGGCTCATAGAATACTTTGAGCATTTCCTTCCCTTGTATCTATATTTTCCTGAACATGGATTGTGGCATCTTTATAATTGAGCTCCTTAACAGAAATTATATTTCCTAGCTTTCCTTTATAAAACCTGCATAACCCAGATCAGGGCTGGGTAGGATGGTTGATTGAGGTATATGTATTGACTTGATTGAAATCCATTATAAGTAGATCTGCAACCTATTTGTATAAAAAATAACTTAAAAAGAAACAGTGTTTAAGTTGCAGAAAGAACTCTTTATTGACACTGAGGAATTACCTCCTTGAATGGCACCCCCAGGGCATGGGTATAGATTAAATGACCTTTTAAGGTAGTGACCCTTTACAAAGGTTATTCTTGATTCAAAGGCCAAGTCTAGACAAGCAAATCATTTTGGAGAAAATAAAATAACTGAATCCAGCCAGTAGCCAGTGAACTGAGTATTTAGTGAACCATCCTTTAGATAAAATGATAGTCTTAGTGGTATATCAGAGGTTTAAAACTCAACCCAGTGTTTTACGGAGGCACAGGATTGTGGCCCAGAGAGGCTCCTGTTAAACCTGCCATTAGATCCTGGCATCATGATTTAATATTCTTATAGACCTTGGCAATGTTCTTTCTTTCTTATAGAATCATGTTTTCTCATTTGTGCAATTGAAAAGTAAAGAATGAGCCGGGTGTGTTGGTGCACACTTATAATCCCTGTACTTGAGAGGCTGAGACAGGAGGATCACAGGTTCAAGGTCAGCCTCAGCAACTTGGTAAGGCCCTCTGCAACTTAGTGAGACCCTGTTTCAAAATAAAAAATAAAACAAGGCCAGGGGTGGGGTGTAGTACAGAGGTAGAACGCCCCTGGGTTCAATCCCCAGTACCAAAAAAAAAAGTAAAGAAAAGAAAAGAATTAAATGAGTTGACCAGCCCATGCAAAGCACATGTGCTGGTGATGGTGTGCATGGGATACATGGCAGCTGCTATTATTTTTATACATAACTGATACACCCCAAACTGTCTGACTTCTCTATTTCCCCTGATGGTTGGAAGAAATTAATGCAGTTGCTGAAGCAGCAAAGGAGTGCATGAAGCACAGGGAAAGGCTGACTTAATACATGTGATTTAATTCCAGAATGTGTTTCTGAAAATCCCCTGACTTCTTTGTGAATATCCGTTATCTCTCTGCTTAAAAACAAGGTGCACAACACTTCTTGTAGCATTTTGGCTGCTTGTTTTAGAATGAGACATTGATAAATTGGAGAGGATCCAAAAATGATAAAAGGATTAGAGGATATGACCTACAGAGAAAGATTATTAAAAGAACTTCATACACCCTGCCTGGAGTGATGATGACAGTGGGTGGGGGATGTGATAACTGAACATAAATACTAGAAATAGGTAAGAAATAAGGAAAGGAATGATGTCAGGTGATCAGAGGGTATGCAAACATTTGTGAATAGTCTTAAACCAGAAAAGCAAGCGCTAGTGGTGAGGTATTCTTAGGAGAAAAAAAAATTCAACACAGAGGTCAATTCAAACCTCAATTATTTAATCTGAGAGGTGATTCTAGGTAGCTCTCCAGATAGTACCTCTGAAGGCCAATTCTTCCACAGAGTTCACTCTCAGGGGTGAGGAAGGAAAGTTTGTCCTGGCTGCTTACACTGTGCCTGGGTCTATGTGCTTAGGCAAGGCACAAATGACCAAATGGGAAGGATTGATGATGTGCACTTCTTCCCCATGTCCCTCTCCTTGCCCTAGTGTGGCTCAGTGGATTGGAGACCCCAAGAATGGTAAATCCTCTTACTAAGTCCTAGAAGCTGAGAATTTGACCTATGATTGTGCATGTGCATGTGTGTGCATGCATATGCATGCATGTGTGGTGCTGGAGATGGAAACTATGACCTTGTGCATGCTAGGCAATCATTCTATCACTGATCCACAAACCAGCTTCAGGCCTTTTTTTTTTAAGGATCTTTATAGATATAATTGTAATTAATTTGAGGATCTTGAGATGAGACCAGTTTGGATTATCTGGGTCTACCCTAATTCCAATATTGAGTGCCCTTATAAAATGCAGAAGAGAATCTGCAGAGACACACAAAGAGGAGGGGTGGTGTGACCATGGCGATGGAGAGCAGAGCGACGGAACCAAGGAAGCCAAGGATTGCCCCAGAGCCTCCAGAAGCCTCCAGAAGAGGCAAGAAGATGATTTCACTAGAGCTTGAAGAGGGTCTTGGCCCTGGCAGCAATTTGATTTCAGGCTTCTGGCCTCCGGAACAGTGAGAAAATAAATTTATATTGTTTTAAGCTGCTTGTAATAATTTGTTGTGGAAGTCCTGGGATACTGATAGACTCAGTATATGGGTTAATTTTCAAAAATAGAATTCCCAGAAATTCTGAACATCAAGCTCTGAAAAAGCTGACAATGCATGAAAAAAGAGTCTTCTATGTTTCCTTATGGTTCAAATGTTAGGATTCAGAGAAGTCTGCTCATAATAGATGCAGCTTGAGGAATGTTGTAGCAGGATGGACATCTGAGAGGCTGACAGTCATGGACCATAGGAGCTCACTAAAGCAACAATAGCAATGTCCAGAAGTATACCTGAATCCAGAATATGAGCAAAGTAATTACCGCAATGAATACATAGACCACAGTGACCAGGAATGTGAGATGGATGGTGGCTGAATTTCTTGCAAGGGATCTTCTAGGAACCCATAGGTATGTCCCATAGTCTAAGGTGATGTATAGACCAGGGTTCTAGCCTTTGGAAGTGAATCTAGAAATACAAGGGTGGGTCAAAGGATGAGCCCAGTATATCTGGCAGCTCAGAACTAGGATATTACAAAAGGTAGACATATGTAAAACAAGAAGCTTAAGAAAGCCTTCCAAGTAAAGAGCAATGGGTAACAAGCAACTTTGTAAGTGCTTTTTGTTAGCAGTAATTGGCACTGACAAGTTGATATAGGGTTCAGCCTTCAGGTATGGTATAGATCAAGCAAATCTAGGAAATGAGAGCTAGAAGTAGGCTGGTCCTAAAATGCTTGTTTTACAGATAGCAATAGGTACAAGACCAAGAACTTTAACACTGTTGGAGGGAGTAAAATGGTATTCATTCAATATTGAATAAGTGTCTATGATTGGGCATTTCATCATAACAATTACTCAGAAGGATGCCGAACACATCTCAAAGAGATTCTGAAAGAGATAAAAGTATCTTACCAAACTACTTAATAGATACAATGAAGGCAATATTGTAAGTACTTGACAAAATATATGTCAACAGAAATAAATTTTAAAAATACTACTGGTAACAGTGCCTTCATGTTACCAGGAAACATATTATCTACTAAGCATATTCATTTACCCTGAAATCTTAAGATATTTGCTAACCCTTTCAGGATGTTTTTATTTCAAAGAGGCTTCTGAATACAGTGTGATTATAACACAAAGTAATACATAACTCATGGTGGATCCAGCCATCAGAGAAGAATGACAGTTGGGAATTTTCTGGAAGTCCACACATCTATTTACCTAAATTGCTTCAAATATTTAGACAAACTTTAGAACTGGCTGTAATTAAGAACACTGAATAGAAATAGATTTTTCTAGGATATATCAAATAGCATAATGGCTGCACAGAAGGGAAGGGAGAGGCTTGTGCTACAGGGCCTCAAAGACCCTTGTGACTGATTTGCATGTGATGTGCTCTGTCTGAGCCAGGCCTGGAAAGTGGCTCTGATGCCTCCTCCAAGATTTCATGGTGGGATGGAGAGTTCTGTTCATAATACTTTCCAGATATACTTAAGGAGGATGAGGAATGGCATTGACAAATCTGTGTCTTTATGACAGACTCTGTTGGGATCTGGGTTAGGTGCTTTACATAGATTATAAAAATAAAGGCTACCATTTATGAAACACTTACAGGGTGCTCACCACTCTCCCCAAAACTGTACACATGGTATTTTATTTGATCCTATGGTATAATCAATGCAATTAGCATTATCCCTCATTTGTAGTGGAGAAGAGTGAGGTTTAGAGAGTTAAGTCATTTGACCATGTTTTCTAAAAAATAAAGATCTCAAATTTGAATCAAATCTGCCTAATTTCTTAGCATATGTAATTTTTCCTAAAGAGCTCATGAGTGGTGAGTCAGAAGTGGAATTCACCCACACTCCGGCCATTGATGAAAGTTGTAAAATTTCCCCAGCGACCTAACGTCAAACAATAAAATAGTGGTGGGAGAGGACAGAGATGCTGTGGTGCCTGTTATGGATTAAAGCACTGTAGTTAAGACTAGGGCCCTGCATGGAGAAGGAAATAGCAAGCTCCACTGAAGGGAGTAAATACTGGCTCAAAAGCACTCAGGTGTGGGCACCAAAGAAAGAACTCTGAAAATGGATTTCTAAATGCAGGGAGGTAGAGTTAGAGAAAATCATAGGTGCCACTGAGTTCAGGGCTGTAAGTTCCCAGATGCACCGATCACTCGAACACACAGTGATACTCACCAGAACCCATAGTGAAACTCTTCAGATGACCAGCTCGTCTTCTAAGATTATATAGTCTTCAACATGTGTCTCTTTTATCCTAGGATGCTGCTAAGCCAACACCTGCCATGCAACTGGTAGCCATGCAAATTATTGTTAATATTATCCCAGGGTAAAATGCAACCAACACACTAAATCTACCGATACTGTAAAGAACAGACATAGGATTCATGCCATCAAAATACTGGTTTGCGACTCTCAGTTATTGTCTTCTGCTCTATTTTGGGGGGAGAAAGGGATACTGGGGATTGAACCCAAGAGGCAGCCAGCCCCATTTTATTTATGTATTTTTTTAAAATTTGAAATACAGTCTCACTAAATGGCTGAGGATCTTGCTAAATTGCTGAGACTGACTTTGAACCTGTGATCCTCTTGTCTTGGCCTCCCAAGTTCTGAATTACAGCTGTACACCACTGCGTGTGACCCTTGTCTTCTGCACTATTGTGTATAGATAGAGGTGGTAGAAGTATACAATAAAGATTCACCCCAATGACTGGACATTTCTGGCTATATGATTGCACAATAAATGGCAGACAGTTGCCAAATAGGTGAATCCCCCCTATAAATGTTTTATTGGTTCAGTGATAGATTGGAATAGGCAGCAAAAGCAGATCCCCTTGCCTCTGTTACCACATACTGGGGCTATGGTTTGGATATCGTTTGACTGTGTTTCCCAAGGATTCATGTGTTGGTTTTGGCAGTGCGGTCCTTAATGTAGTGGTGCTAATAGGCGTTGGGGAGGCCAAGACGGAGATCCTTTGGTCACAGGGATGGAGATACTTCTGAAGGTATTAGAGGATCCCCATCTCTTTCTGGCTTCCTGTTTCAAGATGTGTTTGTTCCTCCCCCATGCATTCACCATTTACCATAGTATCCTCACCATCGCATTAAGCAGTTTGAACTTTTAGTCTCTCAAACTGTGATCTAAATTAAACTCTTTTTCTTTATAAAGTTAGCTTGTCTTGAATATTTTGTGATAGCGATTATTATAGTTAGATATAAAATGTCCTCTAAAGAGCTCATTTATTAATATTCAGGGTTGATAATATTTGAGTCATGAGGGTTGTAATCCCAGCAGTGGGTTAATCCATTGTAATGGATTTATCTGGGTGGTGACCTGGGCCATAAGGTGTGGCTGGACGGTGTGGATCCCTGGGGTGTGACCTTGGGAATTTTATATGGTTCCTCCTCCCCCTGCTCTCTCACTTACTTCTGTCCTCCATGATGTGAGGAGCACAGCCTGTATGCTCTCCCTCTCTTCTCCTCCCACTGCCATGCCCTGAGAACTGCATCGCTGGCCTCACATGGACTGAACCCATAATCATAAGAAAATAAATCTTTCCTCTAAGCGTGCCATAAAAAGTTCCACACACTGGGCGTGGTGGTGCACACTTGTATCCCAGTACTTAGGAGGCTGAGACCAGAGGATCCAGGTTCGCGGCCAGCCTCAGCTACCTAGTGAGGCCTTCCGCAAAATAAAAGAATAAAAAATAGGGCTGCGGGGTAGTTCAGAGGTAAAATACCCCTGGGTTCAATCCCCAGTACTGCAAAAAAAAAAAGTTCCACACATCCAGACAAGTCTTTAGTTTTTAAGAATGCTGACAGGAACAGTTATGGAAAAAAACAACAGACTTAATGAATCTGCTATGTGATCTGCAGTAAGTTATCTGAACATTGTTTCTAAAAATTTCCTCTTCTGCAAAATATTTATTGCAAAACAACACAAAACAAACAAAAACAAAAATAAAAAACTCTCAAGTGACCTATAGAAGAGTTGGATAGACTGGGATACTATATATAATAAAAGTCATGCCACACCCTGCAGAGGCGAGCTGCACAATTAATGGTGGTAGTAGGTGGAGCTGTTACAAACACAAGTGTCACTTCCAGGAAGCCTCTCTCTAATCGGCTAGCATTGTGGAGGGCTGGAGGAAGACTTGTCCATGACCTGGGCCCTAGGGGGTTCATTTGCACAAATCACAAATCCCCAACCTTATATTATTTTCTAAAAGTTTGTGCCATTGAAACATTAAAGTATCATTTCGCACTTGTATTCACAGAGGATTATGTTTTGGAGCAATCACCAGAGAACCCCAAATATCAAATTAAATTTAGGTAGTGATGTGGGTTATAACTGTATTTATAGAGAACCCCAAATATCAAATTAAATTTAGGTAGTGATGTGGGTTATAACTGTATTTATAAGCTTCCCCTCTATGATTATAGATGTGATCATAGAGTGACTTGGGAGGATTCAGGGAAGAATGGGTGGCAATCAGGTGTAGTAATCTGGGAAAGAAAGTCCTGTTTTTGTGTCAATCTTAAAGGTCTCTGACAAAGACTGTAGACCACAGGAACAGGCACACCACCAGAGCATCAGCCGGTCAGGTTTAGGTGGGACCTTGGAGCTGCTTATCTGGTCCTGAACCCAGGAGCTTTTTTCTCAGGAAGTCATCAGGTCTGAACATGAAGACTTAGGGGTGGGGACATACTTGTAGGACCTGGGTCCTCCTTTGCACAGTTCTATCAGAAACTTAAAGGGATACCAATGCCACCTTTTTTACAATGCTAACACATAGTTTCTGGCCTTTTTTGTCTTCACATGTATGAAGACATTTATTCATGTCTTTTCTGGGGCTTCCTTTCCTCAGGTTATACACTGCCAGATCTTTTTTGGTTCCTCACAATAAAAGCTAGTTAGTTCATTTGGCATTTTAACCTCTCAGTTCTGAACCTGTTGACATTTAGCTTTTAGAGCGTGGCATGAAAAAGTAAGTACCATACATCCAAATGTGGTGCTTTCATATTTTTAATTGGGTTTTGTTTTTTTGTGTATGTGGTACTGAGGATTGAACCCAGGAACATTCTACTTCTGAGCTACACTCCCAGCCCCCTCTTTTGAAATGGGGTCTCATTAAGTTACTAAGGCTGGCATCAAACCTGTGATCCTCCTGTCTCAGCCCACTAGCACTGGGATTACAGGTGTGTGCCCCATGCCCTGCTTCCAGATGTGTTTTGATTACAATAAGTTCCTTTCTAAACTATTTTATTTCTATTAATGTGTGTGTAACCAAGAATTTTAAAATTTGATTTCCACAGTTTTGAAATTTATTATTTGCTCATATTCTAGGAATAATGAAATATTTCCCATATGCCTCACCCATAGTCCACATATAGCACTCAACTGGTATTTCTACGAACTGAAAAAGAAACTTTATTTGGTATGACCTTAAAATACTGGTTGTCTTTGCCATTATCTTATAGTAAGTTGAATCTTGAATTCAACTTGGAAACACTCCCTAAGCATGGATCATGCATGTGTTAAGCATGATCCTCTCACAATAAAGGAGAAAGCCTGGTCTCAGACATATTGAATATCTTACCCCACACTGTGTTCAAGAGACAGAAGAGCCAGGATCTGAATATATGTCTCCTCCCTTGCTCATACTGCTCTTTCTTCATTAATTTTTAAGTTTGCTTCATTTTGAAATATTTCAGAGAATTACATACAATAACATCATACATACCTTTGTCCTAAAACATTAAATTTATCCAACCATAGGATCTTGCCAGATTTGCTTCACCTGTAAAATAACTGGGACTGTTAACTTTTGGGTGGGGAAATTATTGCTATAGTTAATCTAAATATTTGTTACTGATTTATCAAGACTTTCAATTGCCCTTGAATCAATTTTGTTTTTATAATTGATTTTGCTTATTAATATGTTCTCTAAACTGATTTGTTACATTTAAGTTTTCAAGTTTGGATGCATGGTTTTCATATCAATTTAATCATTTTAAATTCATATGCTTTATGTAATTTAATTCTAGCTATTTGTCAATGTTCATTCTATTTGTACCTTTCTTTTCCTTTGTTCCCACTTGATGAGTCTTGAAGTTTTGTGGATTTTATTTTCCAAAGTAAGATCTTCGGTGTCAATAGGCTCTATTGTTTCTAAATTCCTACTAATACTTTCTTCTACTAATATTAACTTGGGTTGTCCTCTTCAAGTTCCTAGTTAAATAAGTAAAATGGTTAAGTAATTTATTTATATTCTCATTTTAGATGATATGTTGAATTCACTTTGTCATTCAGTTCTAAATTTTGGGGTTGTTTTTGTTTTCTTTTTATCTCATAAGTTATTTAGGAATTTACTTTTAACTATCCATATATGCTTTATCTAAAGTGCATCTTTTGTTTATTTATAATTAAATTGACTTTTGGATAGAAGATCTAACTTGTATGCTATTTATCCTTTGAAAAATGTTAAGCCTTTTTTGTGACTGAATACATGGTTGATGGTTTCAGATTTCTATGCATATACTTGATCTTTTACTTGCAGAAAAGCACACATTTACCATATTAAGCTTGCTGATTTTTCAAACTTTATTTTTCAAATTAGAATATTATACATTTGACTTTTTGGTGTTCATTTTTATGATTTTTGTCAGTGTATATATTAATATAACTACCACTTCAGTCATTTTACAAAGTAATTATATCACTTCAAAAAGCGGCCTCCCACTAACCCTTCATAGTCTTGACTTCCCCAAATGTGTAACCCCTGGTAGCCATTGCTCTGTTCTCTGTCAGTATATTCTTTTCTATGTTTGAATATTGCATGAATGGAATCATACAGTATGTAACCTTTTAAGTCACTGACTTCACTCAGCATGATGCTTTTGAAATGCATCCAAGCTGTTGCATAGAAGGATTGTTTATTCTGTCTCAGTGATGATATCAGAGTTTGCTAATCCATTTGCTTGTTGTAGGGAGTTTGAATTGTTTCCAGTTTAGGGTGATTATAAATAATGCTGCTATAAACATCCATGCAAAGTTTTCATTTTCATAGGTTAAATACTCTGGAGTAGTTGGCTGGATCATACAGTAAATATATTTTTAATTTTAAGCAAAGTGCCAATTGGTTTTCCACAGTGATATGCCAGTTTGAATTCCCATCAACAATGCATGAGGACCATCAGTTTCTTTGTCTTTTCCAGGTCTCCTTATTGTTAGTACATTTCATTTCAGTAATCCTAGTAGGTATTCAGTGGTATCACATTATGGTATTATTAAACATTTACCTAATATCAGTGATGTTGGCACCTTTTCATATGGTTACTTGCTTTTCATATATACATCTTGGTGAAGAGTCTGTTCCAGATTTAGCAAGTTTTTTATTTGCATTATTTCTTTCTTCTTGGCAGTACTGGGGATGGAACCCAGGGACATTCTACCTCTGAGCTATACCCCAGCCTTATTTTTTATTCTTTATTTTGAAACAGGGTCTCACTAAGTTACGGAGGGCCTCACTGAGTAGCTGAGGCTGGCCGCGAACCCAGATCCTCGGGTCTCAACCTCTCAAGTACTGGGATTACAAGCATGCTCCACCACGCCCGGCACATTGCTTTTCTTATTGTCAAGTTTTCAGAGTTCTTTATATAAGCTGGATAAAAATCCTTTTTACATATAAGATTTGTAA
This sequence comes from Glis glis, assembly GCA_004027185.1. Lineage (NCBI taxonomy): Eukaryota > Metazoa > Chordata > Mammalia > Rodentia > Gliridae > Glis > Glis glis. The sequence goes on from PVJS01010842.1 coordinate 38,125, forward strand.
ATATTTTCTCCTAGTTTTTGTTTGCCATTCTCCTATCAGTTTTTCTCAAAGGAAAAATTGCAAATTTGATAAAAACCATTATGTCTATTTTTTATGAAATGCGCTTTTGGTATCACATTTAGAATCCTTTGACCATTCTCAGGTCATGAGGATTTTATTCTATTTTTTTTCTAAAAGTGTAATCATTTTGAATTTTATGCTTGCTTATAGCATGCATTTTCAGTTAAATTTCACATAAAGTTTGCAGTTTAAGTTGAGGAGGTGTTTGGTTTTTATTTTTTTATT
>PVJS01010843.1:0-33245 GCA_004027185.1 Glis glis
TCAGATATAGTGGTATATGGTTGCTTAAGGTTACTAAAATTATGGTAAAATAGGTATATGAAATAAAGTCATTTTGATGATTTCTGAAACCAAAATGATAGAAGAATGTCTGATCAAATTTATCCAATATTACAATTTCCTCCTCCTCCTCCTCCTCCTCCTCCTCCTTCTTCTTCTTCTTCTTCTTCTTCTTCTTCTTGGTACTGGGGATTGAACCTAGGGGCATTCTACCTCCAAGCTACACACCCAGCCATTTATTTTTATTTCGAATCAGAGATTCACTAGGTTAAGGAGAGTCTCACTACTTGTTGAGGCTGTCCTCAAACCTGTGATCCTACCGTTTCAGCCAAGCACTGGGATTACAAGCATGCACCACCGTGCCTGGCACTATTTTTTTTATTATTATCTTAGCATGTTTTATATCTTTAGGAAATTATCCATTCCTTGTAAGTTATCCAATATTTGGTATATGATTTTTTATAGAAGTCTCTTATAATCTTTATATTTCTGTGGTAGTATTTTAATTCTTTTCTTTCATTAATAATTGCATTTATTTAAACCCTTACTTTTTTTTTCTTGGTTAGTCTAGTCTGGGTTTTGACAATTTCAACTGTCTTTTAAAATGACAACTGCGCAAGGCTATAATCTCAGTACTTGGAAGGCTGGGATAGGAGGATTGGAGGTTCAAAGCCAGCTTCAGAAATTTAGCAAGGCCCTCCTCCTCATCTAAGACCCTGTTTCCAAAATAGAAATAAAATAGGGCTGAGGTTGTAAGTTGGAGGTAAGAATGTCCCTGGGTTCAATCCCTATACCACACACAAAAATAAATCAATAAATCAATCAATAAATAAAATGACAACTGCTTCATTCATCTTTAAATTTATTTCTAGTTACTATTTTATTTATTTTTGCTCTAATTTATATTAATTTCTTCTTTCTTCCAACTTTGAGATAAAGTTCATTCTCTTTCTGGTTCCTTGAGGTGTGAAATTAGGTTGTTTCTTTTTGAGATTTTCTTTCTTAATATAGATGTTCATTGCTGTAAGATTCATTCTTAGAACCACTATTACTACATAGCAGCAGTTTTGCTGTGTTATGACTTCATTTTCTTTTGTCCCCAAACCATTTATTTTTTTTTAATTTCTTCTTTGGCACATTAGTTATTCAGTAATGTTCTATTTAATTTTCACATATTTGCAAACATTCCAAGATCCCTTCTGAGATTAATTTCTAATTTTATACTACTGTGATCAGAAAAGACCCTTCAGATGTTCTTAATCTTAAACTTGTTAAAATTTTTTTTATCTTAAATTTGTTTTTTGGTTCAACATACACTTGAGTAGAATATGCATTTCAGTGCTATTGGTTGCAAAGTTCTCTATATACGTGATAAGACTTTTAGGTCTCTAGTGTTCTACAAATATGCTGTTTCCTTATTGATTTTCTGCCTGAAGAGCCATTGTTGAATATCCTTAAATATCTCTGACTCATTTCTAACCTTTTCTACTCTTATCTGCTTTGCCCCACTTGCTGAGGAACAAATGCAATTGGCCCTGCCTTGAGCATTCATCATTACTCATCCATGACTAACAAAGACAATCTTTTGTATATTCTTTAAGATGCATAATAACCATTATGAAGAATATATTTGAGTTGGCCTTTGCCACTGCACTTGCCAATGAAGGAGTGAATTTAAATACCAGGAGAAGAGTATTCTGATATATAAGCCTAGTACTTCTGAAGATGTGAGCAAACTTAATAGTTGGCTTTCTCTTTAGACCCTTGATGGTTTCCTTTGATGAGCAGAAGCTTTTTAGTTTAATGCTATCCCACCTATTAATACTTGTTTTAATTTACTGAGCTTTGGGGGTCTTGTTGAGGAAGTTTCTACCTGTGCCTATATTTTGGAGTGTTAGACCTATGCCCTCCATCAAGAGTCTAAAGAGAAAGCCTACAGAATGAGAGAAGATCTTTGCCAGCTATCCCTCTGATAGAGGACTAATATTTAGAATATACAAAGAACTTTAAAGACTTTACACTAAGAAAACAAATAACCCAATCAAAAAATGGGCAATTGAGTTGAATAGGCACTTCACAAAAAAAGAGATACAAATGACCAATAGATACATGAAAAAATGTTCAAAATCATTAACAATCAAAGGGTCTGAAATCAGAAAATTACAGTAATATATGCATACCCATGTTCATAGCAGCACAATTCACAATAGCCAAATTATGGAACCAACCTAGGTGTCCATCAACAGATGAATAGATTACAAAATTATGGGATATACACACAATGGAATTCTACTCAGCAATAAAGAAGAACAAAATTATGTAATATGCAAGAAAATAGAAGGACCTGGAGAACATTAAGTGAAATTTTCCAGTCAAAGAAAGTGAAAGGCCATATGTTTTCTCTAATATGCACAAACTAGGGAGTAATTGGGATTGCAGAGGAACTTCAGACAATGGAGGAGGAACCTCAGTGGAGCCAGGGTGGTGGTCTAACATAAGGGGAGGAGTGAGGTTCATTAATGGAATTACTAACATAAATTATGTGTACATATGTGAAAATACCAATGTCAATCTCGGTACTCTGTAATGGGAAGGAGGATGGGGAGGTGGGGGGGGCACCAAGTGCTGTGTGCATGTATGTCACTGTCAAAATAATTTACATTATGATGTGAGACTATAATGCACCAATAAAAGTATATAAAACCCAGAAAGAGTTGTGGAAACAAGGACAAGACTGAAGTTTATTTATTCAATGCTTTTTTTTACAGTGCATACTCTTTGCCAAGCTTTTGAGAATCGATAATTTGATAGATATTCAATGTCTGTACTGCATGCATATAATGCCAATGGTAGCTATGAAATCTCTGGGATAGCCATCAAAGGGACTGCTTTTAGGTCAAACTCTGTCATTGAATGGCACCGTGACCTTGAGAGAATCAACTGTCCACTTGAGCACCCACTTGTCTCATCCATAAAATAAGAATGTTGAACTGGATAAAACACGTAAGTCTTCTTCATCCAAAATTCAGTGATACTAGTTCCTTTGTGTGACATTTTATTATTCAGTTGTAGAATGAGAAGGTTTGCAGTGGTGGCTTACTTCAGTGATGGCAAAAATATGTTTTTCAAATATATTCAGTGCTATATAAATGCAAAGCAGTTGCAGGTAGGTTTAGATAATGTTAATGCTTTGCTGTTAGCTTTCATACAACCACTACATCTGAGCATCTGTTATATTTCCTGCTCTATGTTTGTATGTATACTTTTAAAAATAAAATAATTTGGTTTATAAAATATGTTTGCTAGAAGAGGTCCAAAGTATTTATTTTTTCTAGAAAATATGGGAAAATGGAAATTAAAATATGCTTCTAATTTTAAAATTTTTATTCATTGTAATTATTCTCTTACTTGTCCTTCTGACTTACAGAAGTCCTGTGGTGATATAAGACATCATTTTATATTTTTGCAGGAGAATTACTGTCCGCAGGGTGACTTTATCTGTTGATCTTCAACAGATTTGCACCTTTCTCCTTCTATACCTGCACTCATGGTGTCAATTGGTTAGTGATTTTAGAGACCTGAAGCTCTCTATGCAGGTAATAATAAAACAAACTGAAAATTCACGTGAAACCTGAATTGTGGAAGATGGCTTTCTCTGTGTATTGGGGTTTTAGCCTAAAAATGCCTGGTTTTTACTACAATTCTGCCAACAGATTAATATGTGTTAAGACAGCCATTTCTGAATCTCAAAGATCTTATTAGAAAATATTTTTTAAATTAACTGCATCTTGCTTTCTGTGATGTTCAAAAATAATAAATATCTAGAAAATCAATTGTTATATTCCATGAGATTAATACATACGAAGTTATTCCCCAGGCCGCATCACTCTCAAGCCCCTTTTTTGTCTCACATTTTATCACTTATAAAATATTAAATATGTATTAAGCATATTTGTTCATTATACTGTCTTATTTTTCTACCAAGTTTCAAAGTACAGAAATATGTCTTGTTCATTTTCAGAGTCAGGGGAAGTATGGCGAAAAAAGTAGGTTCTAAATCTGTACCTGTTAAATGAAAGGGTGGTCTATATGTGTATTATGGTTATATTTGTTATCAAGATTATTATAGAAAATATCTATAAATTAGAGTTACTGTTGACATATGTACATGAAACAAAAAACAACGATCCAAAAGGCACTACTGATTCTTAAACTATCAGAGTTCTGTAATGAATGGCATCATAATTGTAGGCTAGACTGAGAGCTACTATTTGGAGAAGAATCTAGGTTGATAAAAGGGGAAAGAAGCCTTTATTATTGTGTTTCCCTTTGATTCTACTAATACATAGACTTATTGTATTATTGAATTTTATAGCTAATGGGGATCATGAAATCCTGAAGCCATTATTATATTCATCAATTAAATTAACCATGTATATATTGATGAAGCATTTATATCTAGTGAAAAGAAGCTATTCAGAGAAAGCCTGTTTCTTTTTCTTTGTCCTTTTAAAGATTGAACTACTGTAATGGATATATTCAAACATTTTATTTCAAACTGCATTCTCTAAGTCTATAAGACTCAATTCAGATACCTTGCTAGGTGTTTGAAACAAGGAGACAAAATAAACTGTCTTTAAAGCACTCATAGTCTGGAGAAGCAGTCTAATATGTAAGCCATAATTATCTTTTAATATACTTTTAATAGTACATTATAATTAAACATCTTAATGAGGTGCAGAGTGATAGAAACATACATACGCATATCACTTGCCATGTTTCTCTCTGGATTCCATCCCACTCTCTCTCCCTCTCCATACAGATTATTGAAATTGGTATTGTTAACTTCATATGTGAGCATAGAGTTATTTGAACTTTTTCCTTCATCAAGTCTCTCTTTCCCCTCCCCAAAACCTCTTCCACTTTTCTACTGGTATCTCCCCTTATTTATCTGAAGTCCCCCTTTTTCCCTCAAATTCTCTCTAGCTTCCATATATGAGAGAAAACAACCTTCACTTTCTGAGTCTGGCTAATCTCACTTATCATATTATTCTCTAGTTCCATCCATTTTCCTGAAAATGACATAATTTTCTTCTTCTTTATGGCTGAGTAAAATTGTGTTGTGTGTATATTCCACATTTTTATTATCCATTCATCTGTTGATGGACACCTAGGTTGGTTTCATAATTTGGCTATTGTGAATTGTGCTGTTATAAATATGGGGATACATGTATCACTATAGGATTCTAACTTTGCTTCCTTTGGAAAGGCACTGGGTCATATAGTGGTTCCATTCCTAGTCTTTTGAGGAACCTACATTATGACTTCTAAAGTGGTTGTACCAGTTTACAATCCCGCCAAAAGTGAGTAAGAGTTCCTATTTCCCCATATCCTCAAAAGCATTTGTTACTGTTTGTGTTCTTGATTATTGCCATTCTAATTGGGGATAGATGGAAATTTCAGTGTAGTTTTGATTTGTAAGCCATAATTATAATAGAATCTAAAAATGAATATATAAACAAAATAAGAAGGTGGAAATAACGTGTGTGGTGGACAAGAATGGTATAGTGAGTAAGGCATACATAAATTTTAACTCTAAAGTACATGTGATGTTTAATTAGATATGAAATGAGCATAGTATGATCAATCAGAAAAACATGTCTGTGTAAGGACAGAAAGGTAGGGATAAGAGATAGTTCAGCCTGAGACATACGGTTCCACAGGCTTGAAAAGTGGATAGGATGAGTATCTTGAAGAATGTATTGTGTATGTTGGACTGAATTCTAGTTTTGTACATCAGGGTCTAAGAACTGGTAGGGTGGTGATGAGATAAGGAGATGGAATGAAGAAGAAGGCCCACTCCTGAGCTAGATTCCCAAAAGAACAAGCAGATAACTTAAAAACTAAAACCACAGATAAAATAGAATTTGGAGGTAAACATAAAAATTTTAGCCGGGTGAAGTGGTGCATACCTGTAATCCCAGATACTCAAGAGGCTGAGGCAAAAACACTTCTTGAGCTCAGGTGTTTGAGGCCAGCCTGCACAATGTAGTATCACCCTTTTAGAAAAACAACTAAGAACTGTATCTTGGAAGGAGACTTTGAAACATAGTGGGAGACATAATATGTGGCTTAGATCCACCTTCTGGAATAAAGGTGCATTATCCCAACTCTGAGTGGTTTTACAACTCATGGCCCTTAGCTGACAACTCCCTTAGGAATTGCTTCTAGTTTTTCCATAAGTTACCTTGCCCAGGCTCAAGTTCCCTATCCTAGGTCTCTTATAAGCAATGATTGATTGATGTGGAAATGAAAGTATAAGGATTTATTTGCCCAATATTTTAAAAAAGCTATAAAAAGTTTTGACAGATGATATCATTTTCTGAACTCCCCACAGTGCCCCACTAAACCATACTGTGTCTCTACTTCTCCTTCTGATGAACCCTGCTCACTCTTCTTTTCTTTCACAGATATTAGTTCCAAACACACTCTTTAACCAAGCTCCTGCAAGTTAACTTCCAAGACAGAGTATGTGTTTGTTAGTCATTTTATTAGAGTAGTTTTTCATGTGCCTCATCTAAAACACAATATCTGAGTTCAGGAATCTTAAGCCTTAGAGAATAATGAAACCTTAATGCGGTGACTACTGAAGTAAGGTTTGAATTAAAGAGTTTATTAATACACTGTCACCAAGGATCTAGAGTGACATAGAATCCATCCCAATACCTCATGTTGGTTTTCTGATGTCTGCCAATTGTCAAAGGCATCAGATAGATGTCTACATATTGTAGTCTGGTATTCTTTCTCACCTCTTTGGAAAAAATAAACTAACAGTGTCATTATACTTAGCTTGTAGAGGAAATACTATATAAGTAGACTCATGTCATCTTAGTTTTTTACATTAGTATATTCCAATGTTAATATCATTTCTTTTTGCATGAGATTTGTATATAAATGACAAGATAAAGTAATACTTAAGCTCAAGATAATAGCTCATCAGTGCTGCTTTCTCTAGAAACAAGACTTAATTTGCTGAAGGATTTAGGGAGTAGTTCCTATTTGTTTCTGGAATCACCTCAATTTGCTAGTATAATTTCCTGTGTGTAATGTGTTTATTTCCCTTGAAAGAGGTAGCTGTCATACATCAGAAAGATTCCTGTTTTTCCTTTGATAAGACCTAGTATTGTGAGAAACCGATGTCATCTTTAAGGTACCTTTAAGAAGTCACAAGCATCCGTAAGAAGCATTAAAAACTGCTCTGGCTGGGCGTGGTGGCACACACTTGTAATCCCAGTACTTGGGAGGCTGAGCCAGGAGGATCACAAGTTTGTGGCTAGCCTCAGCTACTTAGTGAGGTCCTCTGCAACTTAGTGAGACACTGTTTCAAAATAAAAAATAAAAAAATATGGCTGGAGGTGAGGTATAGCTGGAGGTAGAATGCTTCTGGGTTCAATCTCCAGTACCACAAAAAAACAAAACAAAACAAAACAAAACTGCTTCTGGTGAAGGAGAAGCCTTGTGGTTCCAAACCATGACCTTTTCCTAACTCCTGATTGATTTGTTTGGCTGGGAATAAGGGGTCTCTTTCTTTCACTATGGATTCCAGAATCCAGTTGAGCAGGCTTTTCATGAGAGACACTGATAATGACTTTAAGAATACAGAATATTGACTGTTAAAACCTTGTGCAGACTTCTGTATTGTAAATATTGCACTATTTGTCCAAGGCTGCTTAACTCTTGTCAATGTTAAGACTTTGGATACTTATAATAAGAGTGGCTAATCTGTAATTTTTCTTCTATGTGACACAGTTCAATTATTTAATCCACACAACTCTATAAAGTTTATACTATATCTACTCCTCTTTTATAGATGAAGTAACTGAGGCAAAGAGAAAGGGTGAGTAATTTGTTCAAGATTACATAGCTAAGATATTTTAGAGCTGGGGTTTGATAGCAGCTAGTATAGATTGCGATCTTTTGACGGCAACTCTACACTAAAACTATAAATTAGTCCACATGTAAAGAGCCTTTATTGTCATTGGAGTGTGTCTTTATATATTTGTAGCCTCCACAGGTGCTTAGTTAAGCTTGTCTTTTGAAACTTGTAGAAAAGGCCAGCAATTGTCTTCCCTGACTATAAATTAATATCTGTAGAATTAATATAACACCTTGATTTTATTTTATATCATCAAAATGTTTTGACTGTGAATTTGTTTTATGTTATTGTTCTCAATGAATGATAGTGAAGAAATGCACTTGGTTCATGTAAGAAAGTTCATCTAAGATTTTCCAAAAGCTTTACAAATTAATGGTCAATTAGTGGCCTCATCACTACTTTATTACACAATCTGTGTCTGAAGTAGATGGAAAATAATTGGAGTTCACATGTAACAAGTAAACTACCGCTCCAAGAATGCAGCTCCAAGCCATTGTAAACAACAAAGACAAAAGACTTAGATCATTTTTTAGTTCATTTGCCACATTATTGTATTTTAGTGGAGTTCCTTTCATAATTATGGGCCAGGAATCTAAAAGTGTACTCTCATTTTGACATATCCTAAATTTAAAAAGTTAGATCCTAACTTGGCACCTCTCTCTTTCATAGAAGAATGTCAGAAAAAAAAAAAAAAAACGCCTTATGTTTGTTTGGTAGCTGTTAAGAGTTTGGTCAACTTTATTTGACCAAATTTGCATTGTTTGATCGCCAAAAGTCCTCACCATTCAAATAAAAACACTGAAACTTGGAATAATGGTTATTAGCTTTATTGAGTGTTTAGTATATGCAAAATATGTAATAAGTTGACTCTTTTTTAATTTTAATAAGAAAATTTTAAAAAACTCCCATGACTTAGGAAATAATAATGTCCTTATTCTACAGATGAAGAAACTGTGACTCAAGTAGTTGGCTACAATTGCCGACAGGATTTATTTTCTAATATTCTTTATTTGAATCATCACAGCATACAACCTGAGGTCCCAGATATTCATTAGTAGATGTAACTATTGGGGTTAGTATGATCACCACCTCTCTTCTCTCTCCTCCTTCCTTCCTCTCCTCCTCCTCCTGCTTATGCTTGCTCTCTCTCTCTCTCTCTGTCTCTCTCTGTCTCTCTCTGTCTCTGTCTCTCTCTCTCTCTCTCTCTCAGACACACACACACACACACACACACACACACACCACTATTATCATCATTTTCAGTGTTTTAGACAAGGGTCTCTAGAAACAGACTTTGAGTCGAGGTGTTACATGCAGGTTTATTTGGAAGAATTCTCAGGAGAGAACTGAAAGGAAGCAAGAAGAGGAAGACACAGGGGACAAGAGGGAAATGGAACTGCAATGCATCTGGGGCTGAAGTCTCACATGCAGGTTCTTTGTGGAACTTTAAAATTGAGAGGTGAACATTCGAAGTTTTCCAAAATTGAGCAAGGAAGCTGAGCCTTTGTATCCACACATGAACTTCTGCCTGAGCATGGAATGGGGAGTACCATTGGACAACATAGTTTTGTGCAGTAGAGAACAGTTCTCTTTGAAGGAAAACAGTTATGAGTCACTAGCAACTGATATTTTCAGCAGAAAGGGAGGATATGTGGGCCTTGAAGAGGAGTGCTGAGCAGCATCTGAACATTCATTATAATTAGTAACATTCATTAGGCGTGTATTCTACACCAGCTACCATTCTAAGATGTTTACATGTAGCATCTCAATAAGTCTTTTCAACTTTAAAAGGCAGATACTATGACGGTTCTCATTTTACAGTTGATGAAATTCCGAATATTTGCCCAAGACAACACAAGTGTCACCTTCGAAACTGAACCACCATTCTGTACTGCTTCCCTATACTTAATTTCCTAGTCCCAAACTGAATTTGGTAGGTGTCTTAATCTCCCTGAAAGTTCATAGATGTATCCTCATCTCAAAATTGGGTGTTGGGCAGATTAAATGAAATAACTAATAGTACCTATAGTCTGGCACTCAAAATGTTTTCAAAAAATGGTAGTTCTTTTTCACATCCATCTATCTCAGAGGGATAGGTTTTAGTTGAGCACCTTTAGGACATAACACTTCCCACCTGAAAGATATACAGTGAAGATCTCTAATCAAGGTTAAACAACAACAACGACCAAAAGACACTCTACTAAATGAGTAACTTTGTGCACACTTCCTGGTTCCTGTAACTCCTGACATCCTTTCATACCTGAGATGTCATTTAGGACAGGGACTTAGAAGCAGAAAGCATCTTCTGTTTAGAAGCTTCTGTTTAGATGCTTAGAAGCATCTTCTGTTTTCTACCTTCCCAGAAAGTGCAATAGTGAAATTATCTCAGCCCGTCTGAACAGTGAACCTGAACTTGACTCTTTAGCCACTTCCTATTTGCATCAAGACCTGCATTGTCACCTTGAGAAAAGAAATTTCTTTGTTATGACCAGAAGATTCTGAAATCCATTGTTAAAAGGAGTGCACTATTTCCTAAATAGAAATAGAGGATGAGGGGAGAACTGAGGACAAATTAGGCAACTTCATTTTTATCATTTGATAAGGTACTCAGCCCATATTAAAATTGGCAAAGAAAGAAAAAAATTGGAAGAGCTTCCCATTTCCATCTATGACATGTGATTCCACATCTTATCAACTTCTCTATTCTATGCATTATCTAATAAAATGCCTAGCGTGGCTGGTTCACTATTAAAGCTGATTGGAGTGATAATGGTAATTAGAATGGTAAGCTGGTATTCTTTGTTCAGTATAAAAAGTCTCAGATAGTTTTAATAGCATTCAAGGTGACCTTGGATGTCACTTACCATCCTGTGCTTTGTTTATGCGGCTGCTATAATAGTACTACTTATTTTTATTCCCCACATACTCTAAGAGTTTCCAAGTGCTGCAAAGACTAAGTTTTATTACCCAATTACATTTTTATGCAATTGTAACCAAAAAAGTATGCAATCAGTTTCTTTCAAAGAGGTACATTCTCTATTTGAATCTGATTGATTTTGCAGTGAATGGCTAAAATCTCAGTATAAATCCATACAGTGGTTTAGTGGGCAGCCTGATTTCCATAGACGCCATGAAAATGGAGTACAGTGGATGTGAGCTTGAGATACATTATTAAATGAAGAAAGAGACTTGAACTAAGTACAGACGTAAATGTTACAAGGCTTTTACAGTTACTTTCACATTTGGGAACTGAGATGCTAAAATACAATAAAGGAAAATATGCTTCAGATAATTCCAATGAGGCAAAGCATAAAAATAAGAGAAATCTCAACATTTATAGCTTAAAAAGGGGAGGAAAACATAAATGGAGGTTTCAGAGAACAGTATGGGAAATGCATTTTAAGAACTAGAGGATGAGAATGCAAATGAGATATTCTCCATAAGACACGTCCCACCCAGTTGCTAATGGTGGAGGGAAAACAAAGACAAATTAGCAATAGCCATCACTTTCGAATGTCACAGAAGCCAAAAAGTCGAATAAAATGGAAGTTCAAATATGGTCTGGAAAGACCAAGAGACTGATATGTTTGAGATGGGCTGGTGTGCTATCGATTCACATGCTCTGTATTCATAATAGCTCATCCTTAAATCAATATTGTGACCAAAGTAAAGGATGCGCTGGTTAGCCAGCCTTCAGGGGCATATCTTCTTCTGAAGCTAAGATATGATGTCAACCCCATTCACACCTCAACTGAGCGAAGACAAAGGAGTTTCTCCAAAGAAAATAATCAGTCTTTATTCACAGGAATAGGATAATAGAGGCAGAACGCATTGGTCAAAGTGCAAATGTCCCCTGAGAGTGAACATGATACCAAGCTTGACATAGGATTTTTATATACCATTTATGTGTATTATATAATAGCAAGTATGATATACTTATTCAGTAATTTTTACACAGAAAAATATTAGAGCCAGAAATATTTGGTGGTCATGACTTTTACCCAAATTCACCTTCAGCTGAGTTTTAATATGAAGTTTCAACTTTCACTTCAGTAGGGTTTACTGAGTGAGACATTTTAGTTGAGCTGATTTGCTAAGCTGTCAAACTTCGCCAATGTGAGGGAAAACTATTGCATTTCTTCATCTGGGTCTTTGGAATAAATGCCTTCATCTGGGTCTTTGGAATAAATGCCATAATCAAGGGCAAATAGCAAGGTTTTACTTTTTTTTAATGGAAAGGAAACAGGCCTAATGCAAGTGGGAAATGGAGACAATCTTAGAAATGGGAAAATGAATTGGAGTGCTTCAACCACTTCCTCAGTACTATTCCAGTGCTGTGTTCTTTACGTACTCTCTTGTCCCCAACGAGGCCAAAGCAGTGAGTTATGATAACATAGAAATAAGGACAGTGAGGCAAATACTGTATGAATGTTTTTTCACTGAAACATACACACACACACACACACATACACACACACACACACAAATTTGGGCAAGTTTAAATAAGTTAGGAAATATTTTGTATATATTTATGGCTTATAACTGTTATTATAGCTCTAATATTTGGGAACTTAATGTGTTTGGGTAACATTAATATAATTAAAAATAGTCAAAAATGAGTATAGATCCTAAAATGTTTATTATACTTACATAATGCTATATTTTAATCAAGAGAGAATATTAAATAAAAGGAACTAATTTTCTCTTGGAGAAAGAATGATATAGAGAAAGTTATTTTTTAAGTTAAAATAGAAAATGACCATATTGAAAATCAGAAAATCTGAGCTCAGAGCCTCCACTTCTATTTGTCAACTATCAACTTGGGGCTAGTTAAAGGCTTTCAATTTTTCTACCTCTGAAATATTGCAGGTAAGTTGAGCTCAAATACAGGCCCTGGTTCTTGTTAACTGTATGATTGTGGGCAAGTTATATAACTTTTGAGCTCAGATTTGTTTTTAAATCTATCCGCTGGCAACAAACATTCCTACTCCAAAGAGTTGTGGTGACTATTAAACAAATTTATGTTTATATTTTTATTTTTTGTACTGGGAATTTGAACCCAGGGGCATTCTACCTTTGCACCATACCCCCAGGCCTCTTCTATTATTTATTTTGAAATAGGGTCTATATTTATTTATTTTGAAATAGCTAAGTTGCTGAGGACCTTGCTAAGTTGCTGAGCTTGGATGCGAACCTGCTAACCTCCTGTCTCAGCCACCCAAATGCTGGTACTACAGACATGCATCACCATGCCTGGCAAAATTTCTATTTTTAAAAATCACAGTATAAATATTAACACGCCAAGCTGGGTGTGGTGTCCCACACATATAATCCCAGTACTTGGGAGGCTGAGACAGGAGGATCGCAGGTTCAATACCAGCCTCAGCAAGTAGTGAGACTCATCAACCTAATGAAATCCTGTTTCAAAATAAAAATAAGGCTGGGGATGCAGCTTGGAAGTAGAATGCCCCTGGGTTCAATCCCCAGCACCACAAAAAATATGAAAACACTCTTTGGAATTAATTTAGCATGTAAAAATAAGCTAAATTCTATATCAAAAGTCAGGTATAATGTAAGGGTTTTAAACATACATTTGATCATGTCTCACCTATTAATTATCTATTGGAGCACAAGGAATTATTGTAACTCACAGCAGTATAAAACAATCTTTTCTTACCTTAGCCTCTGTTGGTTGGGAATTTAGAGCAGTTTAGCTGGGCAATTCTGGCTCGTGGTTTCTCAAAAGTTTGCAGTCAAGTGTTTAGCTAGAGTACAATCATCTCAAGATTTGACCTGGATAAATAAAGGATTAATTTCCAAGCTCATGTTGGTTGGCAGATCTTAGTTGCTCATCACATGGTCCGATCAATAGCACAACATGGCAACAACATGACAATGTGGAAACTCCCCTAAAGTAATTGATGGAAGATAGTGACACAAAGGGGTCTAGGGAGAGAGAGCATGAAACAGAAATTTCAGTGTCTCTTATAACATAGTCACAGAAGTGACATACTTTTAATTTTTCCATCTTCAATTGGTGGTACAGATCCACACCAGTTTTACATGCTGTGGGTACCAGGAAGAAGGGAACATTGGAGCCATCTTGGAAGTTACCAGAAAATATTTTTTCTTAAAAATTTTAAATGTCTATCCATCATCTCCAGGCTCTGTACCATGCTAATAAAATCTTTTCATAACCCTGACCCTTTGGACCTGTCCGTCTTATTTTTTCCACACTCTGTCACCCACATAAACATTCCCTTCTGACCACTACTATAGCGTTCTTTATAAAGTATTGCAGTTTCCCAATAATAATAATAGCATAATGAAGATATATTTATTATGTTATTATTATAGTAATCATTAATTATGCCTTTCTGATGTCCATCTGTATATACATTTAATCCTCACAAGTCTATGATTTGATTATTTTCTATTATGTTTATGTTAGTTCTCAAAGTCTCGTGGTGAAGGAAGAATAAACACAGAAGTTATGGCTTCTCAATCCACACAAGTTTCCAGGGTAAGCTGGACCGACCCATGATTTACACTTGGCCAAGCCTGAGAATGTAGTCCTTGAATGTTCTTTATGTTAGTGATTAGTGACGTTATATTTTATGCCTGGGAAGCAATGGGGCTTGATGTATCTGCTTGTCTAGATTGTCTAGAAAAACTTATCATTTACAGCAGTCATCTATGCTAGAGTCCTGAGTTTCAGTTATCACAGTTGGTTGCAAAATGGGAAGGAGCTTACTTGACCAAGCCTCCATAAAAATCGTGAGACTCAGCAGGCTTCCAAAGGAGAGATACTTCAGGTGTGTCCTTGTAGTTCACTGATAGAAAGTGATTCCTGTGAGACTCTCATTAGGAAATAAATCAGAAGGCTTCAATTGACCTCTCTTCACTTTGCACAATGAATATTCTTCCCCATTGCTATTACTTTGTATTCCTTGCTGTAATAAATCTTAGACATGGATATGTAATCCCCTGCTGAGTTGTATGATTTCTAGCAAATCACTTAACTTGAGAACAGTCATGGAACTCCCACAGCATTTAATCCTCCCAGTAATCCTATAATATAGGTACTAATATTTTCCAGAGAATCAGATTACTTCCCAGTGTCTTAGAACTACTGAGATACAAAGAGGTATTCAGACAGAAGCACTTTATCTCTAGAACCAGAACTCTATTCTGCCCCGAATTGAAACTGACAGTATATTTTGTCTAGTAAACACCTTCTTGTACTTCATGATCTATAATGGTATTACTTTCGGTGAGTAGAAGCCTTGAATTCAAAAGTTAAAAAATATTTTTGTTTCTCCTTTTGTAGTATTTATATGATTATTTTACATTTTCATGTCTACATTAATTGCAGATACACTAAAATCCTTATATCATCAGTGATAGATTAACCCAACTGACTAGGATGCTTTCAATAAATAATGACAAAATGAATAGACTGATGGACAGCTGGATTGATGGATGGATGGGTGGATGATTTTCTAGCCAGTGTTTTTTAAGACATAAAAATGATTATCAGAATATTACTGTATGAGTAAAATGTATATAAAGGTAATATATAGACCTTAAGCATAAATTTTAATGCTTTCAACAAAACAATACAACTCTTAAATTTTAACAATTTCATGAGTTTGACAAATTTTAACCCCTTGGTAAAAAAATCAACATCCTAATCAGCTATAGATAATTTTAATTAACCAAGAAAACTCCCATCTACTTAATTCCTTTCAATAAATATTCCCCACTGGCAATCACTGTTTTGACTTTTATTATCAGAGAATAGTTTTGCCTGTTGGACTTCATGTAAGTGAGTTAATTAATGTATACTTTTCGTGTCTGGCTTCTTTGTCTTAATATTCATTTTTCAGGTTTTAATCATTTTTTATATGTGATTTACTTTTTAAAAATGTTATGAGCTGGATGTGGGGGTGCATGCCTGTAATCCCAGTACTTGGGGGACTGAGACAGGAGGATTGCAGGTTCAAGACCAGCCTCAGCAACTTAGTGAGACTCTCAGCATCCTAGCAAGATTTTGTTTCAAAAATAAAAAAATAAAAATAAAAAGGGCTGGGGGTGTATCTGGAAGGTAGAATGCCCCTGGGTTTAATCTCCAGTACAGCATACCAAAAAACAAAATAAAACAAGAGAAACTTTATAAATAAACCTCAAATTTTGCATCCATGCTCTCATTGATAGATATTTTGGGGCTAGTATGAATAGAGCTGCTATAAATAGTCATACAAGCCGGGCATGGTGGTACACACCTATAATCCCAGTATTTGGTAGGCTGAGAGAGGAGGATTAAAGGTTCAAGGCCAGCCTCAGCAATTTAGAAAGACCCTTAGCAAATTAGAGACCCTGTTTCAAAATAAGAAAATAAAAAGAACTAGGGGTATACCTCAAAGGAATGTCCCTGTTCCCTGAGTTCAATTTCTTCTACTACCAAAAAAAAAAGACAAAGAAGAAGAAATTAGTTCATATATATCTTTTTATGGGCACATACTATGATCTTCTTTGAATAAATTATTAGATTAATGGATTAATGGATAATTAATCTTAAGTGTGTTCTTAAGAAACCAGTTTCCCAACGTAGTTGTATGATTTTGTAATCTAAACAGACTATATGGTACAAGTTGTACCACATTCTTATTGCTAGGCTTTAGTTTTAGCCATTCTCATAGAAAAGTTTTTCTTTTCAAGTTCTAGCTCTCATTGTCAATTCATTTTGCATTTCTTTCCTGACTCCTACTGCTCAGCACCTCTTTCATTTGCTTCCCTTGAAGTTCTATTGTTTTCTTTCCTGGTGAAGTGCCTCTTCAACTCTTTTGCCAATGTCTCTATCATGTTATTTTGTTTTCTTCTGATTATGGATTTAAAATATCCATTACATATTCTTGGCATAATTTGTTTCTCAAAATTATGTTAAATATTTTATTCCAATATCTGCTTTATATTTTCATTTTCTTACAGATTTCTTCAAAGATAATGAATGTTTAATTTTAAAAATAATATTTATCAATGTCTTTTTCTTACGGTTTTCACTTTTGTGCCCTAAGGAATGTTTGCCTAAGTTACAAAATGAATGTCTTACATTGTCTTCTTTTATGTTGACTGTGATGTGAGTGTACCCTTCCTTAATACTCAGTCTTATAAAACATTGCTCACAAATTCATCTGTGAACATAATAAAGGTATCATATAAATGCCCTTTATCAGGTTGAATATTTCCCATCTATTCCATTCCTAGATTTATGAAATTTATTTTCTTGGATGAGTATTGAATTTTGTTAAATGCTTTTTCTGCATTGACTGAAATGATCATAAAATTTCTCCCTGTATCCTGTTATAGTAGCAAGAATATTGATTAATGCTGATTACAATATTGATATTTCAAGTTATCAAATATTTTAGAGTAATATGCCATTTTAAACCAGTTAATAACTATAAAATATGTATTATTGACCTTTTATTCATAAAATTGGTAGTATGTTTTTAAAAATTGCTAATGGTTTATTGATATTATTAATTTTTCCAGACAGTCCATTTTTGGTTTTATTAATTTTGTGTCTATTTTCAACATCATTGATTTCTGCTGTTATCATTATTTTTTTCCATTTAATTATTTTGAGTTAGCCGAGGCATGGTGGTGCACGGTTGCAATATCAGTACTTGGGAGGCTGAGACAGGAGGATCAGAGGTTCCAGATCAGCCTCAGCAACTTATTGAGGCCCTCCACAACTTAGTAAGGTCTTGTTTCAAAATAAAAATAAGCCGGGCGTGGTGGCACACGCTTGTAATCCCAGTACTTTGGGAGGCAGAGACCGGAGGATCCGGGTTTGCGGCCAGCCTCAGCTCGCTCTCTCTCTCTCTCTCGCTGTCTCTCTCTCTCTCTCCTTAGCTAGGTCTTCCGCAACTTTGTGAGAACCGGTTTCAAAATAAAGGCTAAAAAATAGGGCCGGGGGCGTAGCGCGGAGGTAGAACGCCCCTGTGTTCAATCCCCGGTACCGCAAAAAAAAAAAAAAAAATAAAATAAAATAAAAAATAAAAAATAAAAATAAAAATAAAATAGGGCTGGGGGTGTAGCACAGAGGTAGACTACATTTGAGTCCAATACCCAGTACCACAAGAAAAAAAACAAAACTTGCTCTTTCTGAAAGTTTAACATTTTTAACATTATGAAATATTCTTCTTTATCATTAGTAAAATCTAATGTCATGGAATTTTTTACCCATTATTGATTTAACTTTCAATCTTTCTTATGCAAAGTTTTCTGTCTTTATATTTAAAACACATGTCTCCTAGACAACCTTAGTACTATACTTATACAATCTGACAATCTCTCATTTTAATTGACAATCTTTATTACTTTTAATTTAATTTCATTGTTGATATGATTTGGTTTATGTCTACTATTTTATTAATTCTTGAGAATCCAGTTGTTATGAATATGGAGGCTTTCTTCTATTGGATGGGTTTATTTACAATTTTCTTTTTATCAGCAATTTAATGGCTTTTTAAAAAATTTATCTTGCTTAAGCTTGGTGGAACTTCTTCTCCAAAATATAAATTTATGTTTTTAAAACTGTATTTGCTATTTTGGTCTTTTTTCTTTATATGATATGTGTATCCTAATATTTTTCTCTTACCCCTCTGGAACTCCAAATATATGTTTATTAGGCAACTTGATATCCTCTAGTTCATTAAATCCCTGTCTATATACTTACATAATTATTTCCACTTTCCTTTAAGCTAGGACTTTTTCATTTATGTTTTCTCAAGCTTACTAACCTTTCAGTTTTAGTGTTAAAGCAACATTTCAAATTCCATTTATCATGTGTTCCAGTTCTAATATTTGTATTTATTTTTATTATTTTAATGTCTCTGCAGTCTTCATCTGATTGTTTCAAGATATATTTTACTTTGGATTTTGTTAACATTGTTTGCCCTTTTTAATTATTATGAGTACATTTCATGCTTCTTCATGTGTTTAAGAGTTGGACTGTATGCTTGTTATTGACTGGATACACTGCAGAAATTCTATATCATACTATCTTTCTTTAGTGGAAATTAAATTTTCCTCAGTAGGTCTGACTCTTTTTGCTACTGTCAGACTTTTTTTAAAGAATTATTTTTATAGTCTTATGTCTGTGGTTAACTTAGTTCTAAGATAGATCTTTTACACTGTGGCATGATTTTTTTCTAAAATCCTGTCCTTTCTGGAGTCTCAACTAAATTCTTGAGGTGTGCACAACATGTTCTTAGGCTGCTTCTGTGTGACTAGAAGAGAATTCCAGTATCTCCCAGTACTGTGAGAACTCTGTTACCTCTATTTTTCTCTTGGCCTCAATGCAACTGCAGGTTAGCAGAATCTTTCAGAGTGCTACTACTTTCCTATACAGCACCACCTTTGACCCATAGTGAACCCCATGCAGGCTTTGGGGGATTTTCTGCAAAGTTTGTTATCATCTGATCCCTTTTCCACAAATAGGCAATTTATCAGATGAAAAACTCTGACTTCTGTCTAGCTCAAGAGAGCTTTGTTTTCTTTGGATTCTACCATCCTATACGATGGTAGTTATAATCCTCTTTTAAAAGCTGGTGTGAGAATGACCTTTCTTTCTATGATCTCATCATCCCTATTCCCTGATGCCTAAAGCCAGTCTATAGTTTTGTATAGGAGTGAAAATCTGGTATTAATTATCACTTTTGCCCAGAAACAGAAATATCATCATTAACTATCATTTATGCTAAATATAATAGTAGATGAGAGACTGCCTTTGAAAAATCATATATCCAGTATCAGATACAGTGAGCAAGGAATGCCTTAAAGATTTTTGTTTAACAGCATTAGTGTTATGAGATATAGTCATGGAACTAACCAAGTATTAAATGTATGTGCTAAGAAATTCACTTAGAAACAGACAAATGTATATGGCAAAAGAAAATTTATACTTAATCCCAGAAAATAATACATGCTCAATTTTAAAAGTTAGGTGAAATTTAAGTGATCTAGTAAATATATGAGTGGTACAGACTGAATTCCTTTGTAGGTATACTGGAAAATATGAGAATACTAGGGGAAAAGTCAAAAGGGCCTAAAAATGCCTTTAGGTATTAAGGCATTAATGCTGTAAGGCATTGGAGGATTTAGTACCTGGTAGATTCCCAAGATGGTTGTTGGCCAAAAGCAGATTTACAATGCAGCCACTGCATTTGGATAAAGAGAAGAAGAGCATTTTATATGCACTGTCAAGAATTAGGTAAATCTATAAAGACATTATTTATGTTTGCCTCTTTCTTTCTTCAAGTGAATAGACCCAGTCCAGTATAACTCCCCCAGTGTGCTGCTGCAAAGAGAAGGATGGGAACGTTTCCAGGGAAGACTGTGGAAGAGATCCTCTAACCCCTCTTCCTTACTGGAGAGTCTCATTCCACAGCTCTTAATCATCGTTTATGTGAACCCGACAATGACATTCCAAAAGCCATTCAGTAAAGTCAGTTCAACTCAAAAGAACATCAAGACATTGGCTTGATACCTTTTTGTTGTGGTTGTTTCTACTTTTTTTTTTGTTTTGTTTTGTTCTGTTTTTGTTTTGCACAAAGAGTAGAAACCTACATTAGTTTTTTATTTCTCTTCACTCTTTCAGGAGGAAATTGGCCTTCTTACAAAATGGGTAATTGGCCTTATTAGAGAACAATTCCCTGTAAATATTTTTAATTAGAAATGATAAAAGAGTGAGGATGAACACAAAAATAAACTTTCAATGAGCCATGTAAATGATCTTCTTATTTTCTTTTAGTTCTTTAGTGCCCAGATTTACAAACATCTATGGAAAATTAATAATTGGTTTAGAGAACACATCATGATATAACTTTATATGATTACTTTCCTTAGCACATAGAAAAGTGAGAAATGTTGTCTTCCTAGTCTTAACATTAATAGCGTAGTGAATACAGAAACAAAGAATTATAATATAAAGTATACGTACAATATCATGGTAATCCACCACATGTTATGAGACTGAAAAAAGGGCATCTCATCACATATGTGGTGGCAGATGGATTAGGAGAAATTATTATAGAAAGAGGGGATGGCCTGAATGAGACCTAAAAGATCAAAGTAGCTATTCAGATGAGTGCATGGAAATTTGTAAAGACACATCAAGAGACAATTTTCAGCACTGTGTTTAAAGGGCAACATAGAGTCTAAAGAAATAAGAAGGGACATGCATTGCATATGATATTTGAACTAATTTCCTAGGAGATATAAGACCATAACAATGTATGCAGTTTAGAGAGATTATAGGAGAGGAATGGATTTAATGAATATCCACCTGAAATTAAAAGCACACTTTGGAATCAGTAGATGGGTAACTCTATATAAAATCCTGGTGACAGCTATAATGTAGGGGTGAAGTGATTGCTGTAATGTAAATGTGATATAAAAGCTATAGTAGTTGGTGATTGCTTATATGTGGGGAAACTGATGGATAAAAAGAAGGGACAACTCATATTTATAACTTGGGTGACTGAGTTATAGACATACAGGGAAATATATGGAGGATCAGAGGTAGGAAGGATGAAGAAGGGTGCAGTGTGATTAAACATTACTTTGAGGTGTCCACAGGAAATAGAGTAAATGGCTCAGCAAAGAAGTCTAGGGTAAAATAAATTTTGAGATTCATAACTATATTGTGGATAGCAAAAACCATGCAAATGATAAGTTGAACCTAGGAAGAAAAATATAAAATTTTAAAAGATAAAGATCAAGAATGAAACTCTAGAGGATATATGAATTTAGAATACAAAGGTAAATTATAAAATCCAGAAATGAGAAAAAGTCACTACCATGAGAAATAAGAGCAGGAGAATTAAATTGGGGAAAGAATAATCTTTTCAACAAATGATGCTAGGAAAATTTGATACCCATAGGCAAAGAACTATAGCTGAACTTCACAAAAATATAATTGTTGACTCTAAATGGATCACAGATGTATCTTTAAGAATGAAAACCATAAAGCTTTTAGAAGAAAACATAGGTATAGATTTTCATGATGCTGGGTGAGGTAAAGACTTCTTAGAATACCAAGAGCACAAGTGACAAAAGAAAAAAATAGAATTCATCAGAAAAATTCTGTGCTGCAAATGACCCATCAGAAAACTGAAAAGATAATCACTTTATAGACTGGGAGACATTTTCATCTTATGTATTTAAAAGGAAATTGTATTCAAGATATATAATAAATTCTTATAACTCAAAAATAAAACTCAAACCAATTATAATAAACAAAGAATTTGAATAGCTATATCTTTGAAACTAGATATAAAAAACTACTAAATCACATGAAAAGATGCTTAATATTATTAACTAATGAAAATGAAAACCACAATGGATAACTACTTCACACCAGCTAAGATGTCTATAACAATAAAAATAAGGAACTGAAAATAATAAGTGGTATCAAGAATATAGAGAAATTTATAGCTTCATATATTAATTGTGGGAATGCAAAATGATGCAGCTTTGAAAAATTGTTTTTCAGTTTCTCAAAATATTCAACATAGAGTTTTCATATGAACCAGGAATATATCCATGATAATTCAAACAGATATTTACACAGGAACTTTTATATGGAAAAGCACAGTAGCATCATCCATAACAGATAGGGAAATTCTAATGTCTTTCAAATAATGATTGGATAAAATGTGGTATGTCCATACAATGAAATATTATTCAGCAATAGAAAAGAATGATGTCCTGATATATGCCATAACATGGATGAACCTTGAACTATAAATGCAAAAGAAGCCCATCACATAAGAGGACATATAGTACTAATCAATTTAAATAAAATGCCAAGAATTGGGTGAATTCACATAGACAAAACTAGACTACTATTTCCCCAAGGATGGGGAACAGAAAAAGAAAGTAGTGATGAATGATTCCCAGTGGATATAAGGTTTCTTTAGGGGTATTGATAATGTTCTAGAATTATAAAATGGTAGTGATTTTGTAGCCTTGTGACTATATTTAAAAATGCTGATATATACACTGTAAAATAATGAAATCTCTGTAAACTGAATTACATTTCAATAAAGCTGTTCAAAAAAGTAGCTTGTATTTCTCCCAAGTATAGCACTTTGTGGAGATTCAGTGTAGCTGCATTGCCTCTCTCGATGTTGTTTATCCAACTTGGAATAGTTAGGGCTAAACAACTTTTGCTGATCCTGGTGTTGGGATTCAGCTTAGGACCAAAGGTTTCAGCAAGTGAACCTCTTCTGTGGGCTACTGTATCTTTAAAATTCTTGTGTCAACTCTATGAGGCCATAAAATCAATTCTGGATTTGAGTTTTCCTGCCACAGTGTGGACAGAATATCATGGGTGATAGAGACTCATGATCCTGCGATTCCCCAAGAAAAAACAGACTCTGATAAGAGACACATCTATATTCGAATTTAGAATAATATTTCAATCTTCTAAATCTGCTGGATAGTCCAAAATTTCACTCAGGCTCACCTATAAAGTGCTTCCCGAATGCTCTCATGCCCTTTAAAGTTAGACTTTTTTTTTCCTTTGCTTGCAGAAAAATTACAAAGGCCAGCAAATCTTGTGGTTCTTTGTAGGTATACCAGAACCAAGACATAGTCTAAACAAAGTTCAGTTTGATACTTCCCTTTCTGTATTGACAATCAATTGTAGCTCAATTGTGGTTTCATGGAGTTTGTCTAATCAAATGTAATAAAATTTAGGTTGGGGAAAAGCTTTTTTTGAGAGATATAAAACTGCTTTTATTTCTTTCAAGAATGCACACATTTTGAAGTGATACAGAGGGAATTTGGATGCCCAGCTACACTATATAAATTACCAAGTCACCTTGACCAAGTTATTTGACCACTCTGTGAACTTAACTGCAAAAGAGGAAAATAGAAATAACTACCACATCTGGTTCCTATGATTAGGACATAAAGATAATAATTGCAAACTGAAATGTGTTCTGCAGATGAATGTAACTTCCTAGTATACACATCTTCTTTTAATTATTACTAAGTAGCTGTACATTATTATTGAGTATATAACTCAAATTGACCCTTTAAAAGTGAAACTCCAGTAGAGCTAGGGAGGTGGTTTCGGGGAGGGTGGGGAGAGGGAGAATCAATGAAGGAAACACTTCCACTGACATTATGTACATATGTGAGAATACCACTGCCAATTTCAATATCTTGTATGGGGAAGGGGGAGTGGGGAAGAAGCCAGGGGAAAACTCACCAACTGCTGTGTGTGTGTATGTCACTATCACTATGAACTGCATTATGATGTGAGACTATAATGGACCAATAAAAGTATAAAAATAAAATAAAAGTGAGCAGGAAATCAACTTCTGGAAATCTCTGGCAAGAGCAAACACCAGAGTACCTATGCTTTCTTGGAATCAGAGTTCTTGTTAGCAGAGCATGGTGCCATCTTTCTTTGCAAATGACAAGCAATTCGCAAGTGAGTTGTTTTCTTTATGCCTAGTTATATCTTTTGTTGATCTTATTATTGCCCATGGGGCAGATATTCACTGTAAAAGTTATTACTCCTCTACTTAAGTGGCCTGGGGACTTTAAAGCAAATCTGCTCTGTATGAATGTTTCAAACTTCAACTTTATTAAAAACAAAAATGAAACATGGCAGTAAATTAAATGGTTAACTCTTTGCATTTTTGTCCTCTTTAAAATAGAACTTTATAACAAATGCATTTTCTGCTTCAAAAATAAAATGAAAGGAGATACTTCATCTAAACTTTACTGCAAAAGGTTTATCCCTGAAGAAAAAAAAATGGAATATATAAAATGACCCCTCTGGATAGGAATTCCTGGATCCCTGCTGACCTTTGCCCTTTGAGTTTTGGTGACTCTCAGCCTTTATACTAACTTGTTGCTAAATCCTGGGTTAGTTGAACTAGGTGCGATGTTCAGGGCAACAGCGGGGTTTTCTTAGGGTTTAGAACTAGTAAAAAAAAATGTGTCTCAGCCCTTAATGGTCCTCACTTTTCTCAGGTTTATGATAATGATAATACGTATTTCTATTTTACTAGGATAGCTTCTGTTGGTAATGTATGTATAAGTGCTTTATATACATTTATTTAAAATGGATATTCTACTGGGAATACATATATGTATGTATGTATGTATATATATATATATATATATATATATATATATATGATGCATATATATCATTTGATAATGATTCTAGAACTGAATATCCCTATAGATGAAGTGGTTCTGTTTCCTATAATTTCTATAACACTTTTGCAAAATATGGCATTTTGTGAGTTGTTTTATTTAATTTTTCTAATTTAATTTTCTAAGAAAAGCTTATTACATAGTGAATGCTCCTTATAAACATTTGGAAAATATACAAAACAGGTGACACATAAAGTCTTCTGCCTGCCAATACCTGCATTCCCAGTTAAGTAGTGATAACATTTTGATGAGTTTTCTCGGCTGTCTCCGGGATGAGTCTCACCTAAGGAAAAGGACTCCTGCAGGTGCTTGAACTTGGACCACCAGCTCCAACCCTATGCCAGCAGCCAGTAAGAAGGGGCCATTGCAACCGGAGGAAGATCAGCAGTCCTCACAACCCAGAAGCAGCAGGCGTCTTCAGGGTCCCCCAAGCCTCTTTGTAGTCCACATTTACTGGCTGAGAAGCTTGCCATGGCGTTCTGGGCTCGGAGCACAGTTCTGGACGCGGCTTCCTCTCGCTCTGCTTCCCTCCGCACCAGGCAAGTCATTCTGCATTTCTAATGAGGACAGTCTTTGAAACACACTTTCCGGAGCGACGTCCTGCCAGACCGGGTTTAATCAGGTGCGAGACACCTGCCTGGGACTCTTGAGTCTCATCTTCTTGCCCAGTGAATCCAGCCTCACCTCCTACCGAGGGCGTCAGTTCGATTAATTGGCAGATTACTTTTCTCCCGACCCCCTCCCCGTCCTCAGGAGAAGCGGGGTGCAGGATCGGCGCGGGCTGGGCGCCCGCCGAGCGCCCGGAGCGCAGGGACCGAGCGGGGCGTCCATCGCCGGACCCCCTCCCTCCCTCCCTCCCGCGCCGCCTCCACGACGCGCCCTCCGAGCTAGCCGGCCCGCTGGCCTCGCGGTGACATCACTCCCAGCCCGGCCCAGCCGTCCGTGTGTCCCCGGCTCGTCTGTCGGTCGCGGGAGAGGGCTCCGGGCTTCCTGGGGACCGAGCCGGGCGCCGAGGAGCGACAGGACCCGGAGGAGGCTGCACCGCGAGGGAAGGAGGACCCCGGCAGGCGACAACATGAAATTCAGCCCCGCGCACTACTTGCTGCCTCTGCTGCCAGCGCTGGTCCTCAGCACCAGGTGAGTCCAGGAGCAGAGTGGCCGAGCCCAGGGCGCTGCGGGGCGAGGCTGGTGCTGCTGCAGGTCATCCTGAGGGTCAAAGGCACTTTAAGTGAGAGGATGCTGTGAGATTCGGGCTCTGAGGTTCTGCCGGAGATCAGATTCTTTTTGTAATTATCCCAGTCCCTTGGAGAAAGTCTCAAGATTACTCCTAGTAAGGGACCAAGAGCTTCCCTTTAGTGGGAAAAGTCATTTATTTCCCCCTCCAGTGCTAGGAGTAGTGAATAGAAAAACAGGCGGTAAGGGAACAACATAAAGGAAGTAGAGAAACAAGAAGGGAATTGTCAGCAGGCAGCGTCTTTGCATTGGAGCTGATTGAATAGCTATAGAGCTTAACACTTCCCCTTCCTTGGCCCGATGTGAAGGTACACACGGGAGTAGAGAAAATAAGGGACGCTAGAAGAGGTTGAGGTGTGTATAAAAGTTCCTGGACTCTTGAAATGGCCGGTTTGACTCTTAGGTAGGCTTAGTGAAAGGTGTTTTCATTAGGCTGTCTTGGGAACAGGTCTAATTAAAGAGCAAAGAAGGCGATTGAAAAAGTTAGATGACACTCTCGGAGTGCTGATACAGAGACCCCAGTCAGAAACAATTAAGTACTGTGTTCCATCACTGGCCAGAGATGAGACTTTAAGCCCCAGCACAGAGGAGCTATTTTTTTAGTGGAGATTTAAAATGCAGTGATTGAGAAGAGTTTTGTGACCCGCTACTGTTGACCAAGTCCCAAAGTTGGTGATGAGTTTGCTTTCTTCTTCCACCAGCACAACACAAGGGTGGACTGTTTCATTGCCCAGGATTGAGGCTTTATTCTGCATGCCCCTAGCATCATATTGGCAGCAACCTCTTTCCCTTGGCTATTATAAAATAAAATATCCCACACAGGATGAGGATTCTTTCAAATCTACATGAATGGAAGCATTGTCTAATCCTGCATTTGATGGAAAGTCAGGGCAGAATATAGAATCATATCTAATTCTGAAATGGAAAAGGGTGAAGAAAACTCATTATTTCTTAAAATCAAGATGATGAAACTCTTGATTCCATTCCTAACCTGCACACCTTCTTACAGGCCCATGTAACCAAACTTTCCTTTTTCTTTGTGTAGGGTTTGTTTCACTTAGTACCAATAAATGATGAATTTAGGCTTTTCCTTGCACACAAAGCCCTGGTGACTTTCCCAGACTAAAACAGAATTTGAGTTTTATTTCTGTTAAGGTTTGCTTGTTACTTCAGTTCATAAAATAAAGATGGTTCTAAAGGAAACCAATTTGCTTTCCAGTATCATCATAACTTGCTCCAAATGCAGAGTCCATTTTAATATGTGTAGTTAGCTCTAAACAGACTAATGCAAATAATTTATTACAGGTATTATTTAAACTCTTGCTATTCACTCTCATGTTCTGATTTATGAAAGGAAATTTCCAAAGTTTGTACACTTAAGTAGATGCAAGTCAACAAATGCATGAAATAGTAAACACTTAATGGAACCCAGTGTGCAGGGATTTTAAAGGGAGTGAAAATCCTCAGAGTTCCAAAAGTACATTTGCTTTTTAAAGATGCTATAACTTAAGTGCTGAGAAAGCTCTACAGTTTTTGTTTCCAAAGTTTTAATGTTAGTAACATAATATAGGGGAAAGCACCATCATCTTTCTCTTATATCAATGTATTAATTTCTATGAAAATAAATATCTTTAATAAAAGTCAATACTTTTTTTACAAAATTAAAAGCCATTCCTACTTCTCTTTAGATATAAAACTTCTGCAACATTGGTTGTATGTAAACCCTGTAACAGGTCTTTAAATATTACAAAAAGAGAATGCTGGGCTTGAAAAAGTGAAATTTTAATAATCAGTAGCACTTATTGAGTGGTTACAATGTAGCATTTTATCTTACTAGATATCTAGATTTCCTCCAGACGGTGAAGAAATGATGAAAATGGGCATGGTGCTATGAATAGGCCACTTTGCAGGAAGGGATTATATTTTTAAAGAGCCATTCTCTTAGCAATATGTATTAGTTCTTAGAAGTATATGGTTAATGTGCAGGTTAGAACCCCACTGAACAGCTTTGTGGAAACAGTTGCATTAGTGGGGGTGAACTTACTGTCCTGCTGGGAAAAACTGTGTAGCTCAGCCAGGGCCACCTGTGACAATGGGTTTTCTAGCCAAAGACTTCTGTTAACTTAGCTTCCTAGTCAGTGGTTCTGTGTGAAGCAAATGGCATTCCACATGATGCTTAGACTGTGTTAAATCCATTAGCCGAGAGTGGCAATAGATAGGTTATCCTATAGCGTTTGGGCAAATGTCACTTGTCTTTTAATGTCTACTTCCTTCTTCATTGTGAGGGATGTGGAGTTGAAACCCTAGATTCATAAACATATTTATTTTCCATTCTCTGAGAATAGATCCCTAATACTTTGCTATCTTTTTCCAATAAGTCTAAAGTTAAATTCTGTTTTAAATTAAGACAACTAGCTAACAGAGAAAGACAATCACTATTTAATGATATGCTTGCTACATTGATGGCAACTCTTAAGACAATTCTACCTTTTAAATAGAATCTTTTTGACTAGCTTCCTGTTTCTGTGTGCTCCTCCTTTCTACCTTTTCTGTAGCAACTTTAGACACCAAAGCACACACAAAAAATATTCCTATAATTTTATCAGAGTGAACAATGTCAATGCCCCCCAACCAGAGTTAGTTATTTTTCCTGAAAGAAAAGTAAATGCTCCCCTTCAACTACAGGCAAGCATTTCTCCCTGCTTTTTTGGTATACCCCATTGAGTAAAAAAAGAAAAAGTTATTTAATTTCTTTGCATGCTGTCTTTCTTATTTGGAAAGTACATGTAAATACAAAAGAAAATCAACTTAATGATATGAATAATGTAGCTAATAGAGAGACCCATTTAGCCTGAGCACAAATAAATGTGGTCAAAGAAAGTAAACATATGTGTTGGTTTAATAGCTTCAGAGTAGAATGGTTGTACTTTTTAAATAGCTTCATTCTGTACAAGTATTAAATTGCTATTCCAAGACAGCCAGTAATTCACTTCAGAAAGAAGAAGTGTAGATATTAAAAGGAATGGTAGGGTGAAGAATTCTTTAGAAGTTGCTGGTGAAAAGGGCCCCACGGAGTGCTGGAGAAGGTTGCTGCTTTAGTCTGCGGAACCTCTGTTCCTTTACACTGTGGCTGTGCTCTTGATGCCTTTGGATTGTTAAGTTTTCAATCACTTAATGGGGAGAGAGACATGGCAGGGAGGATTGAAGGTCTACTGACTTCTGGTGATTTTCTATCTAGCAAGAACTTTGAGCAGATGGTTGGTTATAGTCCTCCCAATAGGAGTCACCTTAGAGGTCTCTCGTGGGCCCTCTGATCAGTAGTCATACCACATGTTTGCTTTAGAATCTATTTTTAGATGTTATATATTGAGGATGCCCCAGGCTCCCGTTCTGTGCCTTATTCTAAACTCAAGATCAAGTTCAGAAAAGGACAAGAATCAAAATAAAAATGGCTAGTACAGGCACACACGCGCAGTGCTTATTTGTTTGTTTGTTTGTTTGTTTGTTTGGGGAAGTTGCTGTGTTGACAGGCTGGCCTGAAACTCCTGTTCCTCCTAAGTAGCCTCCCAAGTAGCTAGGATTACAGACATAAGACATCGTATCTGGCTTCACACACAAACGTTTTTAAGGAAATAAATTTGATGTAGGAAATTGTCTTACTGTAACTCCCCTGAAGTAGTCTAAGGTAATTTGGGCCAGTTTCTCAAGTTCTGTAAACAGTTATTCTGTAACAGATGTCCCTTTATGTGACTCTACCTAGTGGCGTTTGTGAAATTCTTTATTTATAGAAAGAATTTAACTATTCTGTGTATATGAGTTAGAGAAATGTCTTTATAAAAATACATGAAAAATAAAATATTTCAACATCTGAAGTTGCAATTCTGTCTCTAAGGTACCTAGATCTAATAGCAATTGTTAAAATGACTTATTTGGGGATTATCTATGGAAATTAAATTTTCCTCTATGGCTAATGACAGGGACACCACAAAGATTTGTGTGTTGATAATGCAGTTGTCCTAAACAAAACAAAACAAAACAAAACATAAACATGGAATTGAAATGAAGACTGAAACTTCCAACCAAGAAGTAAAACTCACTGGAGTTACTGAGGAGTGGGTGAAATATTTTCTCATGTGTATTTTGGGCCACTTTATGTGTGCATGCCTATTTTTGAATGATTTCTAAAGATTTATTAAAATCACTCTAATAGAAGGTGGCTAAATCAATTAAGTAACCAAATTAAACAGATACTGTTTAAAACTATGTTTTCTTCTCTGGGAAATATAAAAGCCTATCTGAATTTATCTTTATCCCTTTAGAGTTGTCTGTTCTGTTTTCATTACCAAACAGTGAATGTGCCTGCAATTAGTAAGTTATCGCATGAATCATACTGGCAATAAAACAATAGAATAGCCACCAACTATAGCCCTATGACTAGTCAGGTACACAACCAGTTATATAAAATACACAGTTGGATAAATAACAGCAACAATGATTTATACCAAGTTCTAAGTTTGAACTGAGGAGAGTGAATAATTCCAGTTAAGGGTTCCAATAGTAACTTCTACTTTCCAAGGGTGATGGAATGAATCATGTTTTATAATCAATGTCAATATCATGCAATGATTACTAGTTCTATGATGTTAGGGAAATTGCTTGTCCTTTCTAATTGGGGTTCCCATGTAGTAAACAGTACTACTCATAGAAACTACCTGACAAGTTTGTTGTAAAGATGGAATGAGTACTGGGAATGTAGCCTAGTAGTAGAGCACTTGCTTAGCGTGTTCAAGGTCCTACATTCAATTCCCAGTTCCACTGACAAAATAAGGCAAAACAAAAGAAGCAAAAAGAAAACCATGAATGACTCAATAGAATAGCTTAGCATATTTCAGTAAGTACTCAACAAGGGTTAGTTTGTATACCAATTAATATAGTGTTCTTATTATTATCATGAGATTTGTGTATCTCTGATTAATCTGGACATAAAAGAATAAAGAAGAACTTCAATGCAAATAAATTTGAGTGACACAAAATTAAAAAGAATCACAATCATCCAAAAGAAAGAAGAATGGGTGGGAAAGAGGAGAAGCAAGAAGTATAAGGCTCGTTATGTGGCAACTTGACTAGTTCTCCTCAATAGTGTTTTGATGGTGTGGTGCCTGGAAGGTTCTGTGCACTTTGTTGAACAACATGAAAATTAGGGATATTTAATTTAATCACACAGACTGTGATTTAGCACATATATATATTTACCTACTTGTATTCCTATTTTAAATGTAATTGCATTTATACTGTATAAATCATAATATCAAGCCAAAGCCATGAGCGCAGGTATCAATGAATAAATGAAAAAGGGTGTTTTCTAACTATAGAGGAAAAAGCATTCAAAAGTCTATTTAACTATATTTTCTATTTGTTTATAGGTTTCTCTATTAGCATTCTCTGAAAAGCATACACCTTTAAAAAAGTTAAAGGAAGAAAAATGTCACTTTGAAACTTTTTTCTACTATGGAGAACAATTAGAGAACTACTGATATAGAAGAAGACCAACTGTCTTCTTACCTGTCTTAGAATCATCACACAAAAGGGACCTTACACTAAGACAATTTTGCAAGCAGCTTTAGAGGTAATCTAGTCTCAATTGGTTTGAATATGTTATCATAAACTCTTCACAGGTAAACCACAGAATACTGACCACTTCCTCAAAGATATGTCTAATTTTTCCATAGATTTCTGTATGTGTGAGTGTGTGAATGTGTATTGATGATGACGTACATGAACTGAGTGGACCATAGAACAGGGTGCAATCTGTGCCTGAGGGGAAATAAAAGGCTCAGATCATGCTGCCTGAATCAAAGAAAAAGAATGTTTATTAAAACTTGTATGAACTTTGCTTCATGATGATGGAAAGCAAGACATTCTAAAAGCAACCCGTTCCACTCAGACACAAGTTGAAGGTCAGCCGAGTAATCAGTGTGCTCCTGAATGTCTCATAAACACTAGGAGATGTCATTATCCCATAGGTGGTGATTGCATTGCAATTATGTCTGACTTGTTTGGTGTTGCTCTCAAGTGTTTTAATCTCTTTAAGTATACTTTAAAGAGTCTACTATTGGGAAACATGCTGCAAATATAAGGTTTTGTTCTAGTCCCAAGTCCTACATTTCAGAAGTGAGAAAACTGAGGCTGAGTGGTTGAGGCTTATCTAAGTTCACAGAGGAAGACAAAATCCAGAACTTTCCACGGTCTTTTTCTTCTTTCATGTGACTAGTCTTTATAGCACATATCTTCTGTTATCAAGCAACCTGTGAATGGTTGGTACCTTCAATATATCCAGAACTATTCTAGTTATTGTGAAATATAAAGTAGTTTTAAAACAAAATTTCTGACCACATACAATCAT
Organism: Glis glis; assembly: GCA_004027185.1. Taxonomy (NCBI): domain Eukaryota; kingdom Metazoa; phylum Chordata; class Mammalia; order Rodentia; family Gliridae; genus Glis; species Glis glis. The sequence goes on from PVJS01010843.1 coordinate 32,841, forward strand.
GATAGGACAATAGACTGCAGACAAAGAGAGTTATAGCAACAAATAGGTGAACACCATTTGTCATCCTGTATTCAGGTGATTTTTGAAGAGTGAGCTGGCTTAAAAAAGAATCTAGGTATTTCCAAAACCAAACGCAGAGTCATTATGGAGTTCTCACTATTGCACACAATGTACCTGTCAAAGGACACATTAAAATGGTTCATATTGACCTTTCAGTTCTGTTGTAAGGTGGTATTCTTGGTGCCTTTGATATCTATTAATTGAAACTATTTCCTACAAATAGAGTTCCTAGATACTTGACCATGTATTTATCACATGTTAGATCCAAGCTTGAAGTCTGTGTTAATGGTTAATGGGCAGCTGCTTACTACCTTGAAAAGATGAGTTCCTAAAAAACATATTTGA
>PVJS01010843.1:33345-47198 GCA_004027185.1 Glis glis
TTGCGGTACCGGGGATTGAACCCAGGGGCGTTCTACCTCAGCGCTACGCCCCCAGCCCTGTTTTTTATACTTTATTTTGAAACCGGGTCTCACGAAGTTGCGGAGGGCCTCACTAAGGAGAGAAAGAGAGAGAGAGAGAGAGAGACAGGGAGAGAGAGAGAGCGAGAGAGGTGAGGCTGGCCACGAACCCGGATCCTGCGGGCTCCGCCTCCCAAAGTACTGGGATTACAAGCGTGCGCCACCACGCCCAGCTTTGGACAGGATTCTTAACCATGATGATACTTAAATTTCTCTTTTGGAAGATGGAAATTAATAATATCTAACCTTTGGGAGCAGTAGGATTGAAGAAAATGTATTTAATCTTTATTTCAGTGTGTGAACATAGCTATACACTATAGTACCTCAGCAAATGCTAAGATGTATTAGCTATTACTATATATAGACTACAATTTGGTGTATTGATATTTGATAGGATACCTCAAGCAATCAACATGCAATTTAATAATTTTATTAAGAATCAAAGTAAATTAATTCCAAAATTCTATACTGCTATAGTAAATATATACCTTAGTAATATAATTTAGTAATAAATATATATTTTAGTATAGTAATACATATATATATACACTATATGTATGTATAGTTTATTTCCTGTAAATATTCATTTCAGAGGGAGGGATCAGTGAATAGCTTTCATGAAATGTTAAACATTACCCATTTTCATGGCAAAATACATTTTAGAGAAAACCTAAAGGGAAAATTCTGTACTCAAAATTCTAATCCATGTTCATAAATTAGTGAAAGTTAAAGGCATTTGACCCCTCCTTTTTAGCTTCTTTTCAGTTTTCTTTCTCTTGCTTACTAAAGGATGGGACTAAAAGTGTTAAATGACTTGCTTCCCTTCCAAACTAGTCCTTTTTAGCTGAACTAAGATATAGAAAGGAATAATGCAGATACATTTCATGTCTGCTTTGGAGGAAGTGACTTTCTGTGATGTCTATCTATCCTCAAAATTATGAGAGTTTCTGATTTCTTTCCTTTCATACTCTGTTTCAAAACATACTCCTAGTATCTAGAAGTACTTGCTCATAGGTTGCTGATTAATGGTGTGGAGGGTAGGGAAGGAGGGTGGAGGTAGCCAGAGGTGTTTGTTCTATTGCATGGGGTTAAATCCAAGGATTATCAAATCAAACAGAGTGTTAAATTACATGTATTAAGAAGTGCCAATTAACATCTCTTCCCCACATTTTTCTGATCAGTAAAAAGGTGATAACAGTGTCTTTCTCATAAATTTGCTAAAAGAATTAATTAAGCTAATGTATAGGTAGAATTATGTCCAGCTCAGGGAAACACAACTCAATGTATTGTCATTTCTTATATTATATGATTAAAAGTATTAGATGGGTTTTAGCGACTAGAGTGAACTTGCATTTTAGAAGCAGTGATCCTTAATAACAACTCATCTCATACCAGTATAGGCAAGTAGGAATTGTTGAAGAGATTTTAGAGCTCATTCCCATCCTTTTTCATTATAGATAAAAAAAAAACTGAATAGAAATGGCATATTTCTTTTGAGCCCATGCAGATAATTTAGAGCCAGTGTGGAAGCTAATTCACTAATATTAAAACCCATCCCAGTGAGGGACATTCAAATCATCCTCAAACCCCATATCATCCTCAAGAACAAAATATGGAAAGAAGTATTACCTGATCCACTTAGGGTCTGAAAGTTCCAAACTGTCTTCTCAATATGGTTAAAAATTAAAATAGTTATTAAATTATATTCATATGATATCATATTAATGCCTTCAGGAAGTTTTATTGTTCAAGATTATTGAAAAAATGGGAAAAATAAAGGGATGCATCTTACATCAGGACAGCATGAACACTGAGAATTCTTCTAACATGTTCAGGGTCCTGGACTCCTATAACGAAGTGTTCACCAGTGGGGTGAGGTTGGTGATAGCACTACTGAATGGTCCAAGAGAGGAGTTGGAAGGCAGGAGGAATGAGAATCCTAGCACACTAGAGCTCTTTGAATACCACGTGCATAGAAAGAGATGGTTAAGAGTGGAAAGAAAAGTCCCCAACAATCACCAGTCTTCCAGCTTTTTGTTGTTTTATTACTTCTTTTTATTTTAATCCTTGCAATCTTTCACTGCTAATCTTTGCAGTAAACTAAACATTTAACATTGGACAGGAAAGCATGGAGAATATCTGAATTACAAAAGAAACAAAACTGCATAAAAAATTGAAGTGACATGTTGGCAAGAAGCCGATATGGTTGAAGAAGTGTGAAGCACGTAGCTTTTTCCTTCAGATGCCACAGAGAGAAATGTGAGCTTATTCAACAAACAAGAAGTTCACATTAAAAAATGGAGGAAATCATTCTTTCTCTGACACTGCAGTTAAAAATGATACTGAAATATATTGGATTCTTTTTGTATGTTCTGTATATATCTTTATTTCAGTTGGTCATTTTATAGAATTCTAACATACAGTTTTAGCCAACATTTTTGAAGCCAAAATGAATCCCTGGAAATGTGCTAGCTATTTATTTTCCATCACTTAACCCTTCTTTTTAACAACACATTATATTTACACATGTTTTATAAAATGTAAATATTTCAAGAAATAGGGAGACCCCAGTTTTGAACACACTTAAATGACTAGCCCATTAGCCGGGCGTGGTGGTGCATGCTTGTAATCCCAGTACTTGGGAAGCTGAGAAAGGAAGATCGCAGGTTCATGGCCAGCCTCAGCTACTTAGTGAGGCCCTCCACAACTTAGTGAGACCTTGTTTCAAAATAAAGAATAAAAAATCGGGCTGGGGGTCTAGCTCGGAGGTAGATGCCCCTGGGTTCAATCCCCAGTACCACACACACACACACACACACACACACACACACACACACAAATGACTAGCCCATATTCCCCTAGCTGGAAATTGACCAGATCTCAGATTTCAGGCCATCAGTTGAGAATGGCTCTATGAATGAAACTATAGTATCTAATCTCTGCATCAAAGCATACCAAAAAATACTAAAAATAAGAATGCTGAAACTAAACTATGTTGGCAAATAACTGCATGTTTCCAGGAGATGGTACATGATACATTTTTTAAAAAATCTTAAAATAAATCAGTCAAAGAAATGTATTGGTCTGAAAAGCAGCCAAATTGAAGCTTTTATTATAAATATAAAATTTTCCAGCCAAGTTAATCATTTCCTATCCAGAAAACGTGTATGTCCTCAAATGAAAATTGCTCAAAATATACTCCCCAGTGTATCTCAATGAGAATGTCCTGGGGTGCTTCTTAAAAAGGCAGACTCTAGCTCCTATGCCAGGCAGATTGTATTAGATTTTCTGAGGAAGCGGACAGTTAATTTTTATCCTTATTTGGAACTCCAGTATATTCTATGCATAAAGCATTAAGACCACTGCTTCAATATTTGAGAAAGGTAGAGTTTAGTAGACTTCAACCTCTTTGGCATTTACTCAACAGGGAAATTGCCCCTGGAGTCAAGAGGATGGGCATTTGGTGATGTTTTGGCAAAGAAAATCACACTTATTTTCACATGCATACAAGTACATTTAATAAGTGACTATCTTCTCTTTCACTACATTGTGTTGATCTAATTACATGAACATTATTCTCTGCCTCATATAGTTTTCTACAGAGAACTGAGAAAAAGGCTAAATAAATCAAATTGGTATAAAACTATTTTACATGTATTCATCAGTGGATGTACCCTTCATTTAAACAAGTATATCAGAGCAAAGTTAAATCTCTTAGCTACACTGAAAAGAATAGAGACTTAACCCTACCTCATCCCTAGCTTTCATTAGTCCAGTTTTTATATAAGTAGGCAATACATATCAAGAGCTGTCAATGAGGCCATCAGAATTCTTGTTGTTTTCTACTTGTATGTGTGTGATTGGTTGGTGGTCAAAATAAGCCAATGAACTACACGTTCAACTGCCTGGCTCCAGATGGCTTCCTAGTGTTAACCGTGGGGGCTTGGGAATGAGGATATAGGAATCAGATGGACCTTTGTTAAAACTGCAGCTCAGCACCTTCTACTTTTACGATTCTAGGTAGTTGTCTCAGCAGTTAAAACTTTGACTTTTTCGGTAATATAATTCAGAACAGTAACTAAAGGTCATTAGTTTTTTGGGGGTGTAAAAATAATACAACTCTGGATTTCTCTAGGGTTATTATATTTAATGTTTTAAAATACCTTATGAATGTACTTACTTTGTAGATTAAGATGTTAAGGATTAGAGGTTAATAAATCTAAGGCTACAAAATTAATACACGGTAGAGATGGAATTTGAGCCTAAAGATCAAATCCTAAATGAATAAAAGTTAACACTAAAATTTGTGATGTCTGGTCATTTGGGAAGTAACTCATAAACAAAGAAGCCCCATACAGACTAGTGGGAAAAAAGATGCAAGAGTAGAGCACAGGTTTAGAGCATGGTGGCTTATGTCCTGTTTCCATGACAACTGCAAACTCCTGTTTTTCCGAGGTGAAGGGCAACAGTCATCATTTAATCTCAGTCTGTCTTGAGAGACTGACATCATCATCATCATCATCATCATCATCATCATCATAGCAGCCAGGTACTCCTTAGGAGGCTTTAGTGCCATTTTATTGGAACTGCACTTCCATTGAGAATCAGAAGGTGGCACTGTGAAATTCTACAGTCATATCGGTTCTAGAGCTAATTCATTTATAGTCTGACACATTCATCTCCAAATTGATTAAAAAAGAAAGACTGATCTTGCATCAAAATTATTGACCTAGAGGTCTATATGGGTATATGTATATGCTTTTACATGCATAAAACATAAGGTATATACCATGCATAATGTTATATAGTATAAATTACTATTATACTATTATATACCTTACATATAATATATACTATATACTATTATATACCATGCATAACATTATGTAGTATAAATTACTATTATACTATTATATATTATTATGTTATTATATTTAATAGATATTTTTCAGTTCTCTGATAACTTTTTCTTGAATATAGAGTTTGGAAACAAAGCACCATTAGCTTAATTTCATAAATCATACAGGGATTTCCTACGTGTCTACCTTTCTCCCTAAGAGGAATTAGTCCTAAAAAATTAATAATGTACCCATTTTCCCCACATACCCTTTATTCCAGTAATATTACATCAAAATTATTCTCAAAGACAGCTTTAATGGGGAATAGACATATGAGAGACATAACACTTGATATTTTTATAATATTTTAGTTTTCATACATACTCATAATATTGATTATACCTTATTTAGCAATTAGTGGTAGCCTTATTTAATAGATGAGGAGACTGTTAATAATGAGCCCATATTCAGGACTCTGCATCCACTTTCACAACATCAGTGTTGCTCTGGAATCTAGACAGTTGAAGGATAAAGGAGACAGACTTTCCTGCTGGCTACCTCCTGTCCCTGAATAGAAGGAAAAAACAGAGTGTGGTGTTCAAGCAATCTGGTTCTAAATTTTGGTGCCCCCCATTTTTATATTTGGAAGGGGAAGCAAAGGCTACTGGCCCAGCAGGATTAAAGGAGGTGATATGTATGCAATGCTTGGCATGTTTTATTAAATATGGCTGTGGTCCCATATTTGTTTTCTATACATCGATAATTCAATGTGAGCATCTGCCTGTAAGCATTGCACATTAATTGGCTAAGACTCATTTTTTTGGTATGTGTTAGAAAATCTCAAATCACAAACCTTCAAACAAGATACAAGTTTATTTCTCTCTCAAATAATATACAAAGGGTAGAAATTCAGGACTGATTGGTTATCCACAATTGGCAAGTAGTTAAGTAGTGCTGTATTTTGACTTTCATGGACCTAAGACACTTCTACTATCATCGACCCATCATACACATACATACAGATGGTCCCTGAGATTATAGTTTACTTATGATTTTTTAACTTTACCATGGAGCCAAAGTAATGCACATTTAGTAGAAACTATACTTTAATGTATATTCATGTAGGATGGATTTATCAGGACATAACCTCATTCATCAAGAAGTGTGTGTGTGTGTGTGTGTGTGTGTGTGTGTGTGTACATTATGTTTAGTGACTATGTTGACATAAAGATAGATTTAAAGAATATATTAATATTATAAATATAATTAAACCTAAAATTTCATTTTGAATTCTAATTCTAGAAGAAATTTTGAAACATTCATGGGCTCCTGAACATGTTGTAAGCAAAGAAAAGGTCAAGGGCTCACAATTCTTCACAGGATTATTGAAGAATGTGGTGGTGGTCACAGGCTGAAAAACATAAATAGTTAGTGCTGGTGACAGAATATTATTAGTATAAACCTTACGAACCTTAGAATTTTAATATTTTAAATCTCAATGAGTAATTTCTCCTACAACCCTTCACTTTATGAATGAATAAAATGAGGATCTTAGATATCATAGGGTGATAGATCATTAGAATTGATATAACTATTTAGCCAGGCATGATGGTGCACATCTGTAGCCATAGTACTTGAGAGGTTGAGGCAAGAGAATCTCAAGTTCAAGATCAGCCTTAACAAATTAGGGAGACCCTGACTCAAAACACAAATTAAAATTTAAAAAAAAGAGGCTCAGGCACTGAGCCAGTAGAGTGCCCTGGGTTTAATATCCAGTACTACATGCACACACAAAAAGAGATATAATTATTTAAAAGTGCAATGAAGACAGGGAAAATCATAAAATGATACATTACATGTTTTATTGCTGATCCAGCATCAGTCTTTTATAAAAATTGAGAGAACTTTCTCACAATCATGAACTTACCTAACCAATGGGAAGCTTCCTAGAAAAAATATAAATAGCTCATTATGGTTGTATTAATTTCAGATGTCTAAATTGTTCTTTAATATAAGTGCAGATGTTTAAAGAAACACAATTATTTCATGTTGTTACTTGGTCCTTTATAACACTTAAAGGAAAATTTAACATTAATTTATATTTAAAATTACAGCTTGACTTTATGATGGTTCTAATGTTTTCTCCTATATGACATAGTTTTGCTTTTAGTCTCTGTTTTTCTTAATTATTATTAATTTTTTAAAAATAAATGGTAATGATGGCTTTTTCCATCTGACATATTAGCATCACTTTCTTTCAGTCAATGGAAACCTACTAATAATAAAAACTACTTTTAGAGATTAAAAAAATAAAATTTTAACGATGACATGCCAAATACCAAGAATTGAAGTGACTTCAGCCTGCTTTGGAATTAACAAAGATTTGATCATATTGCATCCAGATAAACTTATACATGAAAGCAAATCTACAGTTATAAAATGGCTAGTCTTCATTTTTTATTAATCACTGGTAAAGTTTTATTTTTATATTCAATGAACCAAGTAAGAGAAATGGGTGGAATTTTTTATCAGGCATGAACTATGTCTTAAAGCATTCTCAAGTAATTGGGAAAACATAAATTTATCAATAGCCATTTTTAAATTATGTTGTTGTTTTGATTCTCTCCTAAAACAACCAAGGATAAAGATGATTATTTTTTAATATGCCCAAGATCTGTATGATACAGGACCCATATGATTTTGCCTGTGGCTCCTTTCTGCCCCCATTCTTTAAATTTATAGTAAGTTGCAGAGCCAGAATTTGGATCCTAGACTCAGATTCTAGAGTCTACGTTTTACTATAGAAGATCAGTCAATTAATTCCATTAGTACCAAGCAACGGCTAAATTCTGGCAGAAATCAGTGAATTGCTCTTTCAGGAATCATCAGCTTTTGTCTCCGTGACCTTTCAGAGAGTGGATGCAGACAGTGTTTATCCCAAAGAAGTGATGAAAAGCTGATAGGCTGGGAAAGGAAGAGTTGCCAAACAGAATGCCAAGTGGAAAAGCAAAAGAGAGCGAAACTGAGCTAGTGCTTTCAAGTCTGAAAATAGAGTCATGATTCTCTTGTTATATTTTATAATAACAAGCTCTTCCAGCTGGGGAATAGAAGCAGACCTATGGAAAACAGATGTATTAAAGATGAGTGGTTATCACAGAGCTCATCAATAGACATATGATGTATATCAGATACTGAGCAGGGGTCTGGATTGATGGCAGAGAAATCCTCACTGAATTCTGTGTGACTGGGTTTTTTTTCTTTATTTTTTTCTGACAATATAAATAATGAGAGAAAGAATTGTGAAGCTGAGAATATAGTAGATGGAGAAGAATGACATGTTAGTCTGTTCTATATTAGCATAACAAAACATTGGGGCTAGATAATTTCATAAAGAAAAGAGGTTGACTGAGCTCATAGTATTGAAGGCTAAAAGTTCAAGATTGGGAAGCCTTATTGGCTCAGACTCTGTTGTAAATATGAATAGCATCCTGGTAGGAGCATGTGCGAGAGAGAAAGAGAGAGAGAGAGAGAGAGAGAGAGAGAGAGAGAGAGAGATCTCATTTATGAAAAAATTTTCAACATCATTAGCAATGAGGGAGATGCAAATTACAGCTACATTGAGATTCCATCTAACCCCAATTAGAATGGCAATCATCAAGAAGTCAAACCACAATAAATTGCTGGTGAGGGTTTGGGGAAATAGAAACTCTTTTTTTCTGATGGTGGAACGGCAAATTAGTGTAGCCACTATGGAGATCAGTGTGGAGATTCCTCGGAAACATTGGAATGGATTCACCATATGATCCAGCTATATCACTCCTGGGTAGCTTTCCAAAGGAACTGAAATCAGAATATTATAATAATCCATGCATATCCATGTTTATAGCAGCATGATTCATAATAGCCAAATTATGAAACAATCCAGGTATCCATCAATAGATGAATGGATTACAAAATTATGACATATACACACAATGGTATTCTACTCAGCAATAAAGAACAGAATTATGTCATTTGCAGTAAAATGGATGGACCTGGAGAACATTATGTTAAGTAAGATTAGCCAGTCACAGAAAGTGCAGGATCGTATGCTTTCTCTCATATGTGGAAGCTAGGGAGGGATTAATTGGAATATAAGAGGGACTAAATACTGGAGGAGAAACTCCAGTGGATTGAGGGGGGTTGTTTTGGGGATGGCGGGGGGGGGAGAATTAATGAAGGAGACACTTCCAGTGATATTATGTATATATGAGAGAATACCTATGCCCATCTCAATATCTTGTATGGGGAAGTGGGAGAGTGTACATGTATGTCACTATCACTATGAACTACATTATGATGTAGCACTATAATGCACCAACAAAAGTATAAAAAAGGAAGCCAGAGAAAAATTTAGGTCTGCTCCTTTTATAAAAACCTTCTCACAAGAACTAACCATGGAGCCCCAGGAGAATCACCTTAATTCCTTTTTGAGGCCCTTACTCTTAATGCCTAAGGGCCTCCCAATTGGCCTTGCCTCTGAAAATTTCCACACCATCTCTACATGACCAAACTGAGTACTAAGACTCCAACACAGGAACACCTGGGAGACACTCAAGCCATACCTAAACCACAGAAGATGGTTTCAGAATAAATGATTTGTCTTAGAACTAAATGATCCTGGATATAAAAAAGTGTCCACATCTCAGGGGAGCTGACAAGGAGAGTATTCCTGTAGGATAGCAACATGGAATGAGGAAGATATGCTGTTGTATTAAGATAAAACTCATAAGAGTCTCATACCCCTACTCATAGATTCCTAAAATTCCTAAAATTAATGACTTTCCACTCCCTTTTCAGAAAAAAAAATACTCAGTGCCCTCCTGTGTGCTTCAACTGCTCCCTTAATTTAATTTTATTTATTTATTTATTTATTTATTTATTTATTTATTTATTTATTTATTTTGAGGTACCGGGGATTGAACGCAGGGGCGTTCTACCTCCGCGCTATGCCCCCGGCCCTATTTTTTATACTTTATTTTGAAACTGGGTCTCATGAAGTTGCGGAGGGCCTCACTAAGAAGAGAGAGAGAGAGAGAGAGAGAGAGAGAGCTGAGGCTGGCCACGAACCCGGATCCTGCGGTCTCCACCAAAGTACTGGGATTACAAGTGTGCGCCACCACGCCCGACTCCCTTAATTTTATTTAATGCTTCCCAAATTCACTAGAGGCTACTGTTGGCCCCCTGGATCATTCCAACATCTCCGCCCTCCAGGGGCAGCATCTCTGAGTTTGAGAATCTATACCTAGTTCAATGGGCAATGGTCAATGGGATGATTATGAGTTTCATGTTGTGAGTGATATTATGGTACCAACTTTTCATGGAAGCAGGTGAATATATATTGCATATGTAAAGAAAAATATTAATGGAATTTTTTGTGAGATTTACAGTTTAAATGTTTCCAATGGTAAAGAAATGAGTTTATGGCAACATAACCCTATATTTACCGGGGCAATTTTTTTAAAGAATTCTCTCTACTGGTGTTCGAGAATGCCATGTGGATAGAATAAGCATCTCAAATGAGCTCAGTTCTGCAGGAGCAGCAGAGCTCATGAAAAGCCAAATTCTTAAAACCAAACACTAAATGGAACAGGCTCAAGCTGTATATTTAAAGTAGCTGGATTTTCTTATGACTTTAGGTCAGGGGTCCCAAAGTAGAGAGTAAATGAGCTATTATTCATAAGACCCAAAACAGTGATTATGATGAACAAGCCCTGTTATTAGACTTATCTGCTGGCTAAGCTCTGAGTGCTTATAAGTGAAGGATACTAGGAGGTGAGTTGTTTACTATTTCCTAGACTTCTGGTCAAAGGTTCTTGGAAATTACTCCATGGCCTCTGTTTCAGAAGTTATACATTAATCTAGTAATTTTCTTTTTTCCTGGAAAATTATATGGAAGGTACACTGTGTTCAGTATGTGTGAGGCAAGAGAGGGAAGTAGATCGTTTTTCTGGGGAGACCACACACTCTGAAACATTTCCTCTCTCTCTCTCTCTCTCTCTCTCTCTCTCTCTCATTGGTCTCACTAAGTTGCTGAGGGCCTTTCTAGGTTGTTATGGCTAGCCTAGAACCTGTGATCCTCCTGTCTCTGCCTCCCAAATAGTTATATTATAGGCCCATGCCACCATAATCTCTTAATCACAGTAATCTCTTAATCTCATAATCACCAACATGATCTCTTACTGCAGAAGTTTAGGCTCCTGAGCTCAAAGGTCATCATCCATGAAAGACATTTGGCAATCAGGAAAAATAATAATTTGGAAGTTGGTTGTTTAATAGTAAATAAGAATATGTAAATTAGCTCAAATAATATTTACCAAGAAGGTAATATAAAACAGAAAATAATCCAGGAAACACTGTTAAGGGCTTGGGAGTCCAGATGCATTATAGACAAACACTCCATGGGATGAGAAAAACCAACAGTTTAAAGAGAAGAGTAAAATTCCCTACCTCTGGGAATAGTTAGGAGAGAGTTGTGAACAGTATCACAGAAGTAAATACCTTTTTAATGTGCTTCAAAAATAAGAGAGGTTTTGTGCCATTCTTTTTTTTTTCCTTGGGGAAATAAATTACAGGAAGAGAATAGCAATGTGCAAAGGCATGAAGATAAGATGATGATGATGATGATGATGATGATGATGAAGATGATAACAGCAGCCCCTCTAGTAATCAATGATTAAGTGTCTTGCTCTATTTAGGGAAAAACAGCAGGCTTGTTCCCTCGGGGGGGGCTTAGATTGGGTTTCCCTGTGTAGTGCCCTGCGCCCAGTAGGGACTGGGTAAAGTTGGTTTGCTGCAGGGACCACTTCCTTGATGAAATCCTTTGTCCTATTGTGCTTACCTCTCACCTTTTTAGAGACTAGTTATTCATTCCTGGTAAATCCCATTTCCAAAGGAAGTTTTATCTCAGAAAACTGATCTAAGGCAGAAACTAATCTACCTGGCTTTGAATCCCAAAGGTCCACCTTACTAGTTATGTAATCTTGGATGGGCTCTTGAAAATTACTAATGTTAGATTTTCTTTTAGTTGAATTGGAAAAATAACCAATCCCCTTGTGGAGAGTAACAGATAACAGATTCAAAACACCTGGAACTTATGCTTGTTTAGTAGGTGCTACTTTTATTTATTACTGAATTACAAAAGTGGACATAAAACATGAAACCATTTCAATAGAATGTGAATAGCTCTTATTTATACAGATAGAAGTTATGTGACTGTTGAAGGTAGAAAAAGCTCTGTGAAACCATATATATTCCATTTCTCTCTGTGTGACTTTCCAAGTTTGAGGACTTCTAGTTACCATATATATTATTTCACTCTATTGATCATTCCTGATAAAAATGTAGTGATTTTCTTTAATATATTTTGTGTTCTAAGTTGAAATATATACATGAAATCTTATTTGAAAAAAAGCAGTTACCTAAGGAGTTATTATTAAAGTTTGATAATACTATATATTAATATTGTCTTTTAAGTAAAAATTTTGTTTTTATCAATTTTATATATCCTCATGTATCTAAATCATGCCTCCAAAAACCTGAATAGCTTCAATAAGGTCGTAACTCACATTATTGATTTGCTTTAATTTGAGACAGTATTCATAATTTACTTTCTTAAAATCCATTTAAGAAAGTCAAATTTATCAGATAGTTTAGTCAATTAAGTAACAATTTAGTCTCGATATAATGAAAAATTTCTATGTTGCGACCTAAGGTCTTTTTCATGTAGTGTCTGTAGTAAGAAAAATTTCTTCATGTGTCTAATGTGTATGCATGTAAGGACTTCTTTTTAACAATATAGAAGTTCTGCTATTTTATTATTAAGAAAATAGTTTCCCTCCTGAAAAATAATAATTTCCTTCATCATTTCATTTTTAAAATGGCATATTCTAGAAATTGTTTTCACATGTAGATTGATTATATGCTTACTTTATACTCTTTATCCACTAAGTTTCTACTGACTTGGGAAATAAGTATAAATATTGTAGGAAATAAAATGTGAATTGCAAATATAGAGTTGGACTAAACCTTTCATTTTAACATGCTATTAAAAATAAAAATAATTCTTAGGAAATAATGATGCAGAAAAATTAATGTATATGTGTTAGATATTACCTCATTTAATTAGCAAGTTAGGTAATTTAACTTGTCTAAAGCTTAGGTAAGCTGAAAGACTTTCTTTAGCTAGTCGGTTAGTTAATAGCAAAATCAGAATTTAAGCTCAGGGTTGTATGAATTTAACATCTAGGGTCTTTATCACTTTGGCCATAATTTTTAAAGGTCTTTAATTATTTTGAAGAAAAATAAGATATGCTATTGTCCACTTGTAATATTCTATATTTATAGTTTGGGTTAGCACAAAACAAATATCTGTAAATATCCTTTATATACATATTCATTGAGAAGTATCTTCGTTCCCACTGAAAATTTTTAAGAGAAACACCTAAAATTATTAAATATTTTGTTGATTGTCTTTAACACAGTTTTGAGAATGTTGACACTGATGATTGAAATATCAGGAGATGATACTGGGTTTTTGTGCACATGCATTAGAGTTGCTTTCTACTTGTTCTTTGCACTATCTGTTATTCCTTGAAGTTAGTTAATAGGGAATAGTCTCACTTTTCCTTGGCTCTCCCCATCATATCATATTTTTTCTGAGTTCTTCCTTCATAATTAGGTCATTGTTATTTGGACCATTATTTAAAGATACTTAATGTTTGGTTCTTAAATATCCTCTAAAAGCACATGTATTAAAGGCTTGGTCCTCAGCTGTTGGCGCTGTAGGCAGGTGGTGGAAACTTTAGCAAGTACGACCTATTTGAAGGTAGTGGGTCATTGGCATCATGCCCTTGAATGGAATATTGGGATCCCACCCCCTTTCTCTCTTTGTTAACA